>JAOTQY010176120.1:0-12473 GCA_026413445.1 Dolichallabes microphthalmus | reverse complement strand
GCCGATTTCGTTATTATTTTGTTGACAAGTGGGGCTTGAAAATTCGCTCAACCCCTTAAGTGGGGAATGACAGAAAATGTTTGAGGACCACTGCCTTAGTCTGATCAGCTATTAGTCTTTCAGCTTTTTCCCGTCGAGGGGTTGCCAGAGCGACAATCCCATCTGCACAACAACTTGGCACAGGTTTTACGCTGGATGCCTTCCTGACATAACCCTCCCATTTTATCCAGGCTTGAAACCGGCACTGCGTCCAGTGGACATTGTGTGGGAATTGAACTCAGGTCTTCCACAATGCGAGCAAGAAACCCACCACTGAGCCACTAATGACCTCCCCTGAACAGCTATTAGCTGTAAAGTAAATAAATAAAAAGTGGTTTAAACTGCTACATCTTTTCCACCAGGCAGACAGGAAACAGTTTCTGAGTTTCTGTTTAACAGTAAATCGAAACAGTCAGTGTGAAGGGGACATGGCAATGATGCCTCAGAGCAAATGGTCTGAACAGCTGAGTCACCAAAAGCTGTTAGTTGTTGACTCAAATGACCTGAGACAGGTGTTGGCTGCAGTCTGTAGTAGCTACGCGCTGAACAGACCGGAAGTACGAAATGGCGTGATTCAGGATACAGTATGTCTTGAAAAGTGTATGTTTAAAATTACAGTTGTTGTCCCCCCCCCTCCCCTCAGCTTTAATGAGCGCTCGTGCTCAACCCTGAGGTATTGAACTACAGGCTAACAGAAACAAACACGGTTACTTATAAACGTTTTCTTTGTTAGTTTTATTTTGTTTCTCCACTCAGAATGTCTTCCTTATCAGCCACAAAAAAACCCTAATGAGTTAAATTCCTTAAAACAAACAAACATTCAAGCAAACAACCCTGAACAACAGAAGAAACGTCGCGCGCGTGCGGTGCTTTACAGCGCGCGGATGATTATTGCCGCTCTTTTTCTTTCTGCGGAAACAGACCGAACGAAAACAAAACTCCACACTGACCTAACGACATGTCGATTTTGTCCGCGCTGTTGTCGACCTGAGTCTCGTCCATCGGCTCTGCTGAGATCTCGTTGTCTCCCATTCCTGCTCCAGTGTGTGACACCCGCGTTTTTGGAGAACTTTACGCGATTGTTAAACGTCGCTTGGTTTTTGTTTGTTTTTTGTTTTTTTTCACAGACGCGAGAGAGAGAGAGAGTCAAAGCCGAGAGTTCTCCCGCAGGGTGCAGCTCACTGCTCCTCACGTCACGTCATTGAAAAGTGAACGTGTCGAGCAAACGCTTCTGTAGAAATGCTTCGCCCTCATGTGGCGTGAATTAACACACCAGCCCCCAAAATAGCTCATGCTCTAACAGCTGAGGCGTCCATCACAGGGGGACCGTGTCTATATTTACACTGTGTGTAGACCTGGACACTGGGAAAGTGCTTCTTAACAGGACGTTGTTGCTCCTGAGCACCATTGTAAGGGATCCCCCCCCCCTGATGTTAATGTATTAAATCCCCCTACTACTACTGTACCTTCATGTCTCCTCTTACATCTGTTCTTAAGGTGATAACTCTCCCACCCTCACTTACTGTCTCATCTACGTAGGTGGGAAAAAAAAAGAATTTTCACCTTAACACCGTTTTTCAAAACACTTAAGTTTTTGTAAATATGCACACACATAATATTTTTTATAAGATAAAAAAGAAACACAGTTGCTAAATACAGTTTCATGCCCTTTGATGTGGTGTCAACCTTTTTGAATTCAAATCTTTCAGTGATCTTAACTGTCATTCAGATGAAACTTGGCCAATTTAGATTTCCAATGAAAAGATATAAACCAAAAAAAAGAGGGTATTATTCTAAAATGCAACATTAAAATATCACAAAATAATTTTGACATGGTTATGGACAATATATATATATATATTTTTTTGCGCTTTATGCTTTTACCAAAAACCTATTTAAGCATCTTTTCTTTTTTAATTTAAGCAAATTTTACAGGTCATATGCTTCTTGCTTACACCAATTTTAGTATCAAAAAGAAATAAGAATAATTTGTATTTTAAATTATTATTGTTTAAAGAAAAACTGAAAAATGCTGGAAAATGTCCATCTCTCCAAAACGGCTAAGGTCAACATTGTTGGGGAAGGAAGATTTGTGACTTCCATGTTGCATAAACTTCAGAAGTAGTTTTTTTTTGGCACAAACATTTTCTGTATTATACATAAAAAAAAAACTAATAAAAAAATCACAACAATACTGTGGTTTGGCCTGCTAATTGCTGAAACCTGAACTTTCACTAGATTGAACATGTTTGTTGTTTAGGTTTAAAACTTTAAGGTTTCTAGCATGTACAGTGCCGTGGAAAAAAGCATTTCCCTTTTTCTTTTTGCATAATAATCACACTTAAATGATTCAGATCACTTACTCACTATATCCCTTCATACAGGCTCCCTGAAGTCTATCCAAGGAGACTTAATGCACACGCTACAGGCAATTTTGGGAATGCAAATTAGCCTAATCTGCATGTCTTTGGACCCAAACTCCATGCACATGGACCTGAAGAAGGAATCAAACCCAGAACCTGGAAGTACAAGGCGACAGTTCTAACCATTAAGCTACCATGCCGAAGATTATGCAAGTAAATACAAGTAAATAGAACATGAAGTGAAAAAGTAATTGCTCCCGTGCGAAATCATGAAATGTACTTGCCACACCCAGACCTGATTAATGCCAGACCTGTCAATCAAGAAATCACTTAAATAGAACCTACTGTATCTGACAAAATAAACCACACTGAAAGATCTTAAAAAGCAACAAAATCTACAGAAATTCAAGAACAGATGAGAAACAGACATAAGTGACATGTATCAGTCTAGAAAGGGTTACAGAGCTGTAATTGTGATTGGTTATAATGTTCTAGGACTTTGACCCTCCAGCAGTCACTGAGGACACTAAATTCCAACCTCTGAAGCACACACACATGATCAGACATTACAGGCAATTTGGAATGCATCTTTGGACTGTGTAGAGAAACCAGAGAACTAACACATTCACATGTCACATGTCAGATGTGAAAAGTGCTAGCCACAAAACCAGCTTTTTTGTTGTTGTTGTTGTTGTTCGCTAATGTCTTCCGTTCAGCAGTATATTTTCTCTTCTGTGGAAGATTCTAACTTGTGAAATGCTCAATGATTCAACAGTGGCATATTGGTGCTACTGAGGGTCAATCACCCCTCACACACACTTTCTGATTAGAAAGTGACATATGACACACACATTGTAACCCCTGAGATAGCACTCACCCAGTGTTGACACTGACACTGGCATTGCTGCCTGCACTTTGACACATAACCTGACATTATGTATCTTATAGGCTTCTTGTTTTAAAAATTAAGGTTTAGATTAAACCTATTCAGTTCAAGTAACCAAACAGGGTAATTATAAGAACTCAATAAATTTAACACATTTGATCATGTTGGTTTGTGATTTCCTAATCTCTAATGGTGTTGACCAGAGGTGATTTTAGACACTTTTATGGTTTTCAGCCAGTAGCTCTAAGGACAGAGAATTGACTGATTGCAACAAACCCTGACTCATTTTAAATGTGTTCTATTTTCTATAGATGCACATTCAAAAGGCTATTAATTAATTAATTAATTCATACATTTATTTATTTGTTTGTTTTTAAAGAAAACAACCCGTATCAGGTTAGGTGAGAGAGCTAAGGTAAAAAATTATGTTACCTCTCTCCATTGCCATTGCCCAGAGCAATCCAATATCCAGCTAAAAAAGTTATGAATTGATATGTACAATTGCATGGATAATTTTTTGTTGCTAACTTTTCTTTAACAGCACAAGCACAAAGAGAGAGAGAGAGAGAGAGAGAGAGTAGACAGCAGAAAGTCAGAAATAGAGCAGGAAGAACCAGTTGTGAAGGCCACATATACACTGTACCCCTTTTCCAACTAAGTGAATCAGGTGCTAGTTCATGTCAATAGCGAACCTCCTAAGAACTTGTTTGTTTTTCCAGAGAGTCGCGTCATTACATAACTGTATGTCAGTATACATCTCTACTTTCCCAGCATTGTTTGCGTGATGCGAGCAAAGATGCTAGCAGAAAACACAGCCATAACAATGGCAAACTTCAATATGGCTTTGCGAGCAGTTCTCTAGGTTTTATCATTACTAAAAAGCATTTGAGCTTCCAATTCCATATTGAGTACATTTTTTCCAAGATGGCAATCACAAACTTTTAGTTTGTTGTAATAATAATTAAACCACCAGTCCCTGACGTAAGAAATCGCCCCTGGCATTGACAAGGTTGCATCTGCCATCAAGAATCTCAACCGTCTTGTTTGTAGTTTGCATGCCAGAAGTAAGCTTTAAATGAACTTCAAACATGAAGGGATCAATTGAAGAAAAACTGTTTAAGATATTTCACCTTCTCTGACCTCAATCCTGTTTGGAACAATTTTAGTATCATCTACTGGTTACAATGATACAGTAATCACACACAAATCCTATAAACAAACAATAAAAATGCTTACATCAAGGGCTATGGGCGTGATCATCACGACAAGCTATGACCCTTCATCTATAAAAAAAAAATGCATTCAATATGCAATGGGAAGATCAAATTATTTCTAGTAATGATAAAACCAGGAGAGCTGCTTGCAAAGCCATGATGCACAAATCGAACATCCGGTACTGTATATTGTGTAAAAGCACCCCCATGCTTCCAACAAACTCCCTACATGCACATTACATCACTACTACTTGCTATTTTGCACTACCTATTACAGTACATGTGATGCACACAGGGCTATTTGCCCTAACTCACTTTATGTACACTTTACTGCATATACCCCCCCCCAACCTTATGTAATCTGTAAAGCTACTAAATGTTGTATATACTGTAGTGTTTTTGTTCAGTGTTTTTATGTTAATCTGTTAATCTCAACATACTTGGCGAATAAAACCTGATTCTGATTTGAATCGAAGTTTGCCCTTGTTGTTCTTGCTGTGCTTGCTGCTAGCATGTTTTTTTCCCGCCATTAACAATAACGCTAGCATAGCCGCTTCCATTGCTGGGATGGTAGAGACATACATGGCCATATACAGTGACGTAATGACGCAACTCTCTAGCTCATGGAAAAACAGAGCCAGTTTTTAGGAGTCGATATTGATCCAGCAACCTGTTCCCTTTTTTGGAAAAGGGGCTCTATAGGTCATGGGTCTTCTATCTTTCCACAAATGTCCTGCTTTAATTAAAACCAAATTGGAGGCAGACTTGATATTTGACAGGAGACTAAATTACCCTGATTTTAAACAAGGTGTGGCTACTGTTTGGTACTGTGTGGCTTCTTGTTTAAAAGGTGTGATTTTAAACAAAATAAGGTGTGGCTACTGTTTGGACGGAATGAAACCCTGCAGCGACCCCTAATCATTGACCCCTGCTTTATGTGTCGCTGCAGAACCATGGCTCTCCAGTGCCTCTAGTGGTTAAGTAGTAAAATTACATTGCATACTGTCATTGCTTTACTATGTTTAGACACCAGATGTCGCCATAAATCCTGTGCGGCTTAAACCGCGAGCCACATAAAAAGAAATGAAACGCCTTTGCTCAATCTTCACTGCAGTTAGGTGTCATTAAAATAGCTGGGCGGTGGAAACCACACCGGAATGTACCTAGACAACCACATGCACTCGATCAAAGAAAAATAAACGGTGTCATCAGATAATAATTTTAATAGAAGGGGGGGGGGGGGGGATGGTGCTTGTGGTAGAACGTGGTGTAAAGATTTCAAGCCTATGATGCCATGCACATCACCATGCACAGCACCTGTCCCCCTTCCCTCATCCCCCCCACCACCATCCTCCAGCCCCCTCCTCGTCCTCCTCGGCGCACGCACGCGGGGCGGAGCGGCTCTCTCTCTCTCTCTCTCTCTCTCTCTCTCACACACACTCACTCTCTTTCTCACACTCAAAAAAAAAAAACACCCTCGTTATTATCTTGAGCATTTATTTCCTTTAAGAAGATGGCGGCGAGTCAGGGAGGAGCGGGACCCGCGACAGTCCTGCAGGGCCATCACTATCCAGCCGGACCGCACTGGAGCGCAAACGGCGCGCCCGCGCACCCGCCGCACACCGCGCGCAGCCTGGACCGCGCGCTCGAGGACGCCGCGAGCTCCGGCGTGCTGAACATCAGCGGCAGGAAACTGCGCGATTACCCCGGACTCAGCTACGATCTCACGGACACCACGCATGCAGGTGGGTCCGGTCCTCCTCATACTCATCTGAATGAACCCGATCCATCCCACTGCGTGTCTGTGTTTTATTTATTTATTTATTTATTTCTGATTTCCTCTTGTTAGCCTCTTAGCACGCTTATACACAATAGAATGATGGAAATCCATCATTGTCCTCTTTTCACTGGCCAACATACTGTATAGATAAATAGATTCATCATCCTGGACCGTATAGGATTTAAAACATCCAAAGGATTTGGAACGTTGCCGCTTGTTTCTGCTGTTGCGGCTCAAAACCGTATCATCATCGTGCGCGTTATTATTCTCGTCGCTTCCGAATTACGGTTACAATGTAGCGCGAGGACATGAATGGAGAAGCACTGGAGCGCGCGCCCGCGAACGCACGCACTCCGTGCACGTTTATCATAGAACGCAGGACTTGAACCGCGCGCGCGCACGCGCTTCCTAACGGGAGACAAAAGATGCTGCTGCTGCTGCTGCCGCCTGTGTAACGGCTGAGGCGACGGGCCATCAGCGCCTCTTCCTCGCCAGCACCACCCCCCCCCCCTCTATCTTTAAGCCGTGCACGGACGCGTCACACACACACACACACACACACATGGGTGGTGTGAGCAATCAGAAGCATTGTGATGCATTGTAATAAGACTTAAGCTGTCGCATGACCCTAATCCGGGTTAATAGACATATACAGTACACTGTTCACCTCCTGATACGATATTATCACGATACCTCGGTGCCGATTCGATTAATATTGCACTTCTATATTTATCACCATTTTGTAAATCTCCTGATTCCATCTTACATTTCCCTTTTGGTTTTGTTCCAATTTTAAACCTTTAATAAAGTTTAATGAGTAATTAAATGTAGCCAGTTCCTTATGACATTAGTTTTCTTATTTAACGCAACATTTAAACAATACAAACTAACATCAAATACAAGAGTGTAACATGTGATTAAACAGCGTGTATCTCGGTCATCCGCTGAATTTATTACTTCTAAACAGTTCTAAACACTATTATTAGTAAACAATTCACTCCGAACACCTAGGATATTAAATGTGTAAATAGTTCAGAGTGCGCCACCTGTAGGAACGGCAATGTGTTGCCGCCTCCAAACTCAACTTGACAGGGTGGCTGCAAACACACAGGCATGTAATTAGATTCAAAGAACTTCATTAATCCCAGAGGGAAATTGCTTAATTAGCGTGCACCGTGTTTTAAGACTGGTGTAAGCGTGTGTAATGAGTGGGTTTGAGACTAATTCCATCACACACGCACACCATCACACACAGATATACAGTATATATATGTGTGTGTGTGAGAAATATTATCATCCTCACAAGGTACATCATGATATGTAGGGTTTCTCTTCTACTGTAAACATTGCAATTTAAAATGTTCTTTGCCTTGAATTTTATTATTGCTGAATTTTAAAGAATAGTATATAAAGGCCCATAGGTACTTATCATCTGTTTGTCTTGGTTGTAAACACTCTCACAATATGCGCATTATTATTATTATTATTATTATTATTATTATTATTATTGTTATTATTATGCTTGTGATTCATGCGGTTAATAGGTTTATATGAACGTTAATGTTGAGTGTGTTTTGGTTGTACAACAACACTGGACAGAGCTTATTTCTCTCTTTTTTTTTTAAATCTCTTTTTACCTAAATTCTTATTGGTCATAAGGTTTTAAATAGTTTTCCCTATCAGTACCTCTGACTGTAGTTTTCCAGCAGTAATGTTTTGCATTTTATGGTTTCTTGGTAACATACTGTATTGTGTATATTCTGTAGAGAGAGGAAAAAGATAGAGGCTGCTGACTCTGGGATTGATGGGTTCTAGCTGATAATAATATGAATAATAAAAGGAACTAGTTTTGCACAGTAACTGTAAATTGATATAATCACAAGTATTTTAATAATTTTTGTTCTTTAAAAAAAGACAAATTCTTGTGGGTTAAGGGGAATAAAACACTTTGGGATCTGTTGTTATAGGAAAATAATCATGTTATATGTGGTAACAGTAACTCCGTCTCATATCAGGCTCCGTCTCAGCATCCCGTCGTTGATTATTGTGTTATATCAGCATGTCCAGGAGCGTTTTATTCCATCAAGGCTCAAGGTCAGATGTCTGCATGAATTTATGTTCTGGATCAGGTCTTAACCGCTGTAAAGGACCTGCCAGTAACTAGCAAAACATAATAAGGATGTCTGGCAGCTGTGAGCGTGTGTGTGTGTGAGTTTAGAGGAAATGATGATAAATGTCTCAGTAGACCAGACTACCAGAAGAGGAAGTGATTTCATGAGAGAGGAGCAGACTGACGCTGACTCAACAGCAGTTGAGAGTTTTCAGTGCACACACACACACACACACGCACGCACACGTATAAATACAAAGGCATTGGTTTAGGTTAAAACCATATGAGGTGTACTTTCTAATTGTGTTTATGTTTTTCGTGTACTTGTTACTGCAAGTGTTTGGAGAGCATTCCAGTCTCTATGTAGTTAGACTGTTTGTGCATGTGTGTGTGTGTCCCAGTGACCTATTTAGTACTCTTGGCTGGTGGGAGAGAGTGTTTGGCCAACAGTTAACACTAATCAGTAAGCAAACGCACATATAGCTGACCTCACTATGTCACTAAACAGCTGCTCTCGAGGTTATTAATTAAATTGCCAGAGCATCCTAACGGACTTGTGGCTCAAACAAAGTGGCGTATCATCGTAAAATGCCATTGTTTTAATTTGTGTGTCTATTTTCATTTCAGTTTACCTTGCTTTTCTTTCTAAAGTGGACATTAATCATGCATACGCTATTCTTAAGATTTAATGCAGTTTAATAAAGAGATTTTTAGTCACCTAAGTGAGTCTAACACTCTTTGAAATCTTTTTCACTCATGTAGTTGATATGATAGTATTATACTATGTACATTCGTCTTTATTTGAGTCAAAAGGTGGTCAAAAGGTATTAGTTTACACACTGCCTGGCCAAAAAAAAAAAAAAAAAAAAAGTTGCGCAATTTAAGATTTTATTATATCACCTGTAGCTTTGATGTGGTGGCCAGTTCATGTGTGAAAATGATTCCTCATGCACCCAGAACCACTCTTTAGCATACTGTAGATGTGCTAGTCTGTTGATTCAGTACATTGAGGTCATCAGCTGACTTTGTTTTATTGCAACATAATGTTGCAGAACCAAGATCTGACCAACTGAAACAACCTCAGATCATAAAACTGCCTCCAGAAGCTTGTACAGTGACCACGTTGCATGATCTGTATGATGGAGCAACGGAAAAATGTCATGTGATCTAATGACTCCAGATTGACCCTATTCCAGAGTGATGGGTCCATCAGGGTAAGAAGGGAAGTGCATGAAGCGATGCACCCATCACTCTGGAATAGGGTCAATCTGGACTTATCAGGTCACATGACCTTTTTCCATTGCTCCGAAGTCCACTTTTTATGCTCTCTAGCATATTGAGCCTCACTAACAAGTGTTTTTTTTTTTTTTTTTTTTTAAATAAACGTACGCAGCTGTTTAGCTGTTCAAAACCTATGAGTTCTCATTACATAGTGTGTGGGAAAATGCTCTTACTTTCACTATTAAAAATACCTATGGTTTTTACCATTGATTTAGTTTTTTACCATGTGACTCCACCAAGCATTTAAGGTGATCTCAGTTCATGATTTGTTCCAGATTACGTTTCTGCCACAAAGTTGATGGTTCAGCATTGTTCTTGAAACGATGAGGTTCTCTGTACGTGTTTTCCATGGGAGAGGATATTACACTTTCTCGGCAGTATAACCAGGGAGAAAGGAATTGGAAGGAAATAAGAATTGTCCCTACGTTTAAAGATTTCTCCGCAGTGATCAAAGGGTAGAGGTCAATTACAAATCAGGAACCTGTGTATGAAGTAATTGATACTGATCGTTGTTATGTGCACAAACAATTATGGGCAAAATTTTAGAGACTTCTGTTATCAACTAAATACATCATAAACACTGTAGCTTGCACACAGAATCATGATGTTATCATACAGATGGATAGAAACGTGTAGCTTTAGAGGACTTTGTAGTGAATAACAATATAGTAAGAAAAATTTGTGTAAAATGTCATGTGTGGATTTGAATCAAGTATCGTTGTATTGGCAGTTAATGAAACAGTACTACGTACATGATGCAAGTTATATGCACTAATACGCTATAATGGTATAAATTACAGCAGAACATCATTTTGAGCCTGCTATCAATCTGTAATAATGCCCAGTAGATTATGCATTTAAAATATTAGTGTTATATGTTTGGTGGCCACAGTTTAGTGGTTAGAACTGTCGCCTTGCACCTCCAGGGTATGGGGTCGATTCCCGCCTCTGTATGCATGGAGTTTGCATGTTCTCCCCATGTTTGGAAGGTTTCCTCCTGGTACTCCGGTTTCCTCCCACGGTTCATAGACTAATTGGCGTTGACAATTTGAGTGTGTGTGCCCTGCGATGGATTGGCACCCTGTCCCGGCGTCTTGTGCCCTAAGTCTCCTGAGGTAGACTACAGGCCCCTCGCGACCCTACAGTATATACGGGATTAAGCGATATAGACGATGAGTGAGTGTTAGGTTTATTTGAGCAAACGTCCTTTCAGTTACTCAGTGCTGCAGAAGACGTAAAAAAAAAGTTTTGAGGAAGTGTTTACGGCCTAAACAGGAACTATCCATGTCTATTTATTCTAAGGGGATGTTTCTAAGTTTTGCTTCTCTGAACATGCACTTGCTAAAACTGCTTTTTTCCCTAAACACTCAGGTTAATTCGTATCGTACATAATTCAGTGTTCAGTTCTATTATTTGGAACTATTTAAAAACTTGCTATTTGCTAACTTTGCAGCTTATGGTAAAAAGAGAGAGCTAATTTTATTAGTCAAAATAAAACAAAACATGCTAAACATGCTGTCAAACAGGATGTGTAATGCTAGCTAAATTTAAACATGAGAACATCCGATTCTAAGGCAGTACCGGTATATAACAGCCAAACCTGATGTTAGCCGTTAGCATGTTAGAAGCCATTTTCCCCAAGTGGTTACCTCAGCAAAATAATGCCAGTTGCCTAGCATTAGCATTAGCAGAATTGGGTTCAAACACTTAACCCAATTGTGCTAATGCTAATGCTAGGAAATTAGCATTATTTAGTCTGGCTGTCAGTTTATCATTACTGTTTCAGATATATTCTTTTCTCTCATAAAAATAAATGAGATACATTTTCTCAGATTTTAAGATTGTGTGCTTTTGTTAATCTTTCTTTTTGCTAATGATTTAAAGTAAATCTCACAATCGTAGCAACTAACATTTCAGGGTTTTAAACCAATAATATTTGCTGTAAATGGCGTTTAGGGAAAAGCCTGGATGTAAAGAGATGCGTGAGGATGTTAATGATTAGTTGCTATATGATTCATTGCCAATATGAATTTAACAGGTAAGGTTTGTTTAGCATGTAGTGCTAACCATGACAACCCAGTGACGTTAGCTTAGCTATCCTTACCTTATTTGCCGGTCAATGCTGATGTTCTGGTAGTCTGGGAAACACTGGATTGTGTCTCTAGAGCTGTTTAAATAAAACTTATACTGAGGGGAAAATGCACATCTGGTGTCAATAATTATCAACAGTTAATTAGTTATTATGTGGCACAGCTACGTGGTGGTTGGCACTGTGGCCTCCAAGGTGGAGGTTTCTATTCCCGCCTCTGGTCTGCGTGTGAAGTTTGCATTTTCTCCCCATGCTTGGTGGGTTTCCTCTGGGTACTCTGGTTTTCTCCCATAGATACGCAGATCAAGCTTGAGTGTGGGTGTGTGTGTGCCCTGTGAGGGATTGGCACCCTGTCCAGGGTGTACCCCTCCTCGTGCCATAAGTCCACATGGGGTTGGCTCCAGACTTCCTGCGACCCTGTACAGAATAAAGCAGTAGGGATGCACCGATACCACTTATTTGGAAAACGAGTACGAGTACTTGCATTTCAGTACTCGCCGATACCCATACTGAGTACTTAATAAAAACATGATTTAAATGTACAGAAACAGACGCGGAATTGTTTCGCGTGTAATATGGCTCGTTGCGTCGTGAAACTCTCGTGCTTGATTAAATTACTTGTGTTAAATGCGCTACCAGTGGTGTCAAAAGTATTCACATTCATTACTTGAGTAGAAGTATGGATACTAGGGTTTAAAAAGACTTCTTTAG
>JAOTQY010176104.1:0-12476 GCA_026413445.1 Dolichallabes microphthalmus | reverse complement strand
GGGGGAGATGTTTTCTTCTTCCTAGGGGGGTCATGACAGAAAATTATTGAGAAGCACTGCATTAGAGAATGATGGAGGATGTCATGCTCTTGGGTGCTTTCATTGCAGCAGAAGGTTTCTGGAATCCTGTTTCTTGTAGGTGTTTTGATTCAATCTAGGATAATTCTCTTGACCTCAGACTTTCACTCTGACATACAACATCTACTGTAGGACCTTATATGCGGTGCACAGGTGTGTGCCTTCTCTAATAATGTCCTATGAATTTAGTTAGGCACAGGTAGACGCCAAGGACCATTGATAAGAGCAGGATGCATCAGAGCTCAGTTGCAAGTGTCATAACAAGGGGTCTGAATACTTTTGAAACTTGAAAAGGGTCTGAAAACATTCTGTCACCAGTGTATATCCTTGTGAATGAGTGGTTGCTATAGAAACCAAAAAAAAAGGATTGGAACTACTGGATTCAATAAATCTTGATTGATTTGAACGAAATGTCCACACCCCGAACAATATCCCAGCAAAACCTGCATTGTAGCCTGTAACACCTTGTAGCTGTTGTGTGTACATTTGTGTTACAAAATCCACACAAAGAGTGGAGCAACTTATGAAAAGCCATGAAACACTTTCCCAGAACCAGAGATTGCAGGAACAGAGCAGAAATGAAGAAGTGGGTCGTTGTGTAACCGTGTACAGTTGTGAAAAAAACGAGCGCTTAGCAAAAGGTCAGAGGCGAGTTTGGGGGACTCTGAATTTCATCTGCTCTCCTTCAGGCCTCCACATTAATCGCGATGTTGGTTTATTTACTCCACGTTGTCCTTCTCTCATCATCTTTGATGAATATTGCGAATATTAACCAAGATTATACATTCTAGGGTCATGCGTCTCCTGTGGGTGTGCTACAATCGTTAGTGCTGTGAGCCTCATGAGCTCCCGATGAAGAAAATCCAGCAGACGTCTTTCTTTAATTATTCTAATCAAATTTTATTTTAATTTCCGTTGCTGAAAACGTGCTAATAAAGGCCATGCATGTCCTACAGTTCAGCCTGCCAGACCCTGGGCTATCGTTGTGCTTTATCAGCATTTTACTAAAACAGCATTCATGAGTTTCTCTTCCCTTTTTCTAGAAATCGAGCCACAGTCTAAACGAGGTTCATGAGAACCAAAATAGGATGTAAAAGTTGCTAGTAGGGAACTCATGTTCGAGAAACCTCCCGCTCGGAATCGTTGTTTCCTTTCGAACTTTAGTGAACTCTTGAGTGAGCGAGTGTCACACACTTGAAATGAATATGTGTTTGTGTTTCTGTGATCATCATCGCACTGATCTGAACGGCCGCCGCGTTTGGAGAGCGCTGACCTCACCTGAGCAAACACTAATGAATTTCACCCGGCACTAAGCATTAACAAAGTTCTAATATAATACTCTGCACAGGATATGATGCAGATTCGTAGTGGCTCGGGGGATACAGAGCAAACACAGTTTCTTCTTTCAAGAAGCTTCTTTGAACTGACATGAGATGATGTAAGGCAAAGGTCATTCATTGGCCAGGGAAATGAACACACACACCTACACATTGTAGTCACTAAAACAGAAAACGTTGTGTGAGTGTGTGTGAGTGTGTACATATGTCTCGTTTGTTTCCAGATGTTTCTTTCCCTGTAGTGACCAAAATCCAGACTATAACCAGGTTCAGACTCTCTATTAACACAGAGAAATACTTACAGCTGTGTGTGTGCATGTATGTGTGTGCTCGTGTGTGTTTACTGTTACTGCTGACTAATTTCAATGGAAATGTTGTAAACACTGTGTGTGTGCGTGTGTGTGTGTGTTGTAAAGACCAGTAAGTCTACTATTTGAATTTTACATAATATTTGCATATTCAAAATCATTCACAAATCCATACTGTACTAAAATGTTTACAAGCCCATGTTTTATGTAGTTTAATCATTTACCAGGTATAAAAAGAACACGTATTTTCTAGCTTCATTTCAAGCTGGTAATTAATGGAAGCACCGTATTCATCATATAAAGCACTTTAATGGCGACATTCTGCACGACAACAACACCGTGCCTTTGTTCTACACCCTTTCAGTCAACACATTTGTGTGGTGCTGTGGCTAAACCCTTCCAGCGGTGAAACTCTTGACATTTTCAACTATATATAGTTCTGCAAACATGTTTTCTTGAACTGAAGTGTGTTTCTCTTCTGCAAGTATTTGCACGTAACCCCAAGTAAAGCTCAAGCATCTGAAAGTGCATGTGTATGTTTTGGCTCTCACCATGCGCGGGGAAAAACACGTCTCCTTGTGGGTTCGGGCTAAAAGGGGTGCCAGGATCAGAGAGGAGGTGGCGTCCAGTTTCGGATGACTGTCGGGTCAGAATCTGAGCCACAGTGCGAGACGGGGCCTTCGGAGAATCTCCCATGTACACAGGGTTTGAGTGGCCTTGAGCCTCACTGAAGAGAGAGAGAGAGAGAGAGAAATTTAAATTCACACAGTTGTCCAGTTTTGTAGCCAGAAAGTGTTTGGTGTCTGAAGTTTCTTGAATTTTATTCTGTAGCTGACAGTAAGGGAAGCTTATTATTCATGTCTTAAGTTAAAACTTGATGCAGCACAGTCCTAAAAACCACTTAACCAAAAAAGCGATAAATTTTTAACCCTTTGTTTGTGGTACGCAGAGTGTTCAAGTCAAACCAGGACTTATGATGAAATTTCTGGTGAAAGAGTGCGTAAAACCAATTGACATTTACAGAAGACTTCCGACCGCAGTAGGAGGATGAGAGTCGGTGCATGACGATCGCGGACGAGGTGGCACAATACAGGATACAGGGTTGGGAGTTATTGGCACATACACCGTACAGTCTTGACCTCGCTCCAAGCCGATCACATGTTTGGGGCATTAAAGGAGTTCCTGTGAGGCCGGCGTTTCAAGACATGAAGCAAGCAGTCCGATCATGGCTCCATGTACTGAGACAACTTTCTACCTTGATACTGGGATGAGTGTATTAGTGTAGATTGGGATTGTATAGAGAAATAAAGGGAGGTTTTACTCGTCTAACTGTGTTCTGTTATTCTGTATAATCAAAAGTCCCGGTTTGACACTTTAAAGCCTGTCGCATGAAAGTTTCATCGTACAAATTTAGCACTAGATGGGTTGCCAAATGTTGGTTTATTAAATCGAAATATGGTAGCTGACAGACACCACAGACGTTGTCTCAGGAAAAAGGGGAAGTGGTAGCTCTGCGGTTCAGGCTTTGGACTACTGAGTTCTTGATCATGAGGTGGAAAGCTCAATTCCCATTGTCACTAAGGTGATAAGTAGAAGTCATTTCAGATAAAGGCAACTGGGTTTGTGGAAACAGACCCACTAATTAGACTGTTTGTTACACATAAAGCAGTGAGTTCTTTCATTTAGTAAAATAGTCATTTTAAATCGTAACGTTGGCTGCTTGGCCAAAATCTGGATGCGCCTCTCATGACTATTTAGTGCCCCATGGTTACCCATCTATAACATGCTTACTGTCACGTAGTGGGTCAGAAACCACAAAAGCATGACTGAGTTTATAGCGGTTTTCGGTAGATTACACACGCAGTTTATATTGCACAAGAATGCAGGCTAGAAGCTTCCCTTAATTATAAGCTACATCTTATTTATTTATTTTTATTTTAATGGAATTTGATAGTGCACTGCTTTATTTATATTTAAAGGCAAAGGGGGAAAAAAGTGTGCATTTCATTTTCAGTCAAACTATTGTTATATACTGTAGCAGCTGAAGTGGTGATTGTGTGGGAACTCACCTGTCCATGCGAACCAGCTCCTGTGCACCTGTGAGAAGCAGGAAGTGGAAACTGGTCATTGTATGACAGGAAATATAATATCAATGACTACGAATTCCTGTAGTCACAATGCACTATAATGAAGCGCTGTGCAGGATGTGAGGCTCAGTGTGTACAGAGAGCTACCAAGTCACTCATAAAGGACGAAGGCTAAAGGATTCTGGGAGTCCGCAAGTTATTAAAAACTAAACTGGAACAGATGTACTGTCCGCACAAAACGTTCTGCATGCTATGAGTTATGCGTTTTGACATGTTATTGAAGAACATTTGTACATGAAACCATTTAGGAGTGTATACTCACGTCGGCTGCCGTGACTTATTTGTCTTTGGCGGTACACCAGGATCAGTAAGACAGGCAGACACAAAATACCCATAATGCATGCAGCTGTTGCCAGACCTGCAGCCACTGTACCTAGAGCAGGATAAAGAAGAATAAAATGAGCAAGAGCCATGTGTGTGAATTTGAGTTTTTTTTACAATTGTATTTTTCTTTGTTACTAACCACTGTCCATGCTATTTGTGGTGTTTAATGTACCTTGGGGAGTTGGCGCTGTCAGCTCGATGCACTTCTGACTGTCGTTGCGGCCTGGGGAATGACAAAGATGGTGAACTACACACTAAAACTAAATAACTAATGGGTGGCCAAAGAGTTAAAAAACATACAGTTTGGATTTCCCAAGAACATTACGATTAGACATTACAATTAGCCAAAAACACCAAGATTACAGTGCATAACTAATTATATTATACAACAGTTGGAGCAATTGATTCCTAAATCTGATATAATTAACTTTCTATTACAGAACCGCTGACAGCTTTGTTGGCTATAATTCAGATCCAGATGAAGCAATAAGAGAACAAAAAACAGAGTGTGTAATTATATACTGTTATAACAGTTATAAGACATTCCTAAGCTGTAAATTATATGCTGTTAGAAGACAAGTGATAGTTTTTAATAACACGAAACAACAGCTGGCAGCGGGCCTAGACGGCGTCTTCCTTACGTGGCGTGATGTTGAGTATGACGTGGCTGTGTGCCCGTTGTTGCACGGCCGGTTTGTGATGGCCGTCCCGCAGTACGTCCAGCGCCACGCAGCAGTAGCGTCCTTGGCTATCCCGTGTCACATTAGTCAGTGTGACACTGAAGAATGTGGACTCGTCCTTGTGCACGATGGAGTTGGGGGAATGCACGTGCTCGTGACAGTGCTGCTCCATGTGTGAGTTAAAGAGCCACATGTACTGCAGATGGTCAGTGGGATGATCCATCGCGCCGGACTGTTTACACAAAAGCGTTACGTTGGCACCTTCCGGGCACACATAGTTGACAAAGGGCACCGAGACACTGAGCGGCTCGGCGTGGAATTCACTCACCGCTGGAGAAGGAAAGAACAAAGAGAAACAATTGTCACTGTTTCTACGGTAGCTTTGATTTCAAACAGTAACTTTTTTACACAGCTATGATCGAAAAGGTCTTTAGTTTACTGGCCAATAGAATTTTAAGGCATTAATATAATACAGTGAGTGTTTTGTAGTGGAGTCATCTTAATTGAGTTGTAGGTGATTTTAGTCACATGACCTCGAACCTCGATCCCATGACTAACTAACATTATTATTAATGCAGGAAATGACCACTGTATCTGCTGTAAATTCAACCCATGCCTTAATCATACAGTAGTAGCCAAAATGTCATAAACCCCTGACCATCACAAAGCCCTGACATCTGGTGTCCTCTTTAATTTCATTGTATAAGCTGTTGCAGGTGTAATTATATATACTGTATATAATAGATTTCAGATTTGCAAGTCCAGAGTCAAAAGTTCAGACTCGCTGTTGTTGCTTGAGCACAGCTTCGTGCGCATACAGAACTTTCATAGTGTTTGCGGTCAGTTTCTGAGTGATGTAGGGGTGCAGGTGTGTGTGTGTGTGTGTGTGTGATTGACGGAAGCATACCGAAAGAGCACACAGCCTACAACTATCAGTCAGCACGAGCTCGTTACCTAGACTGTGATTCATAACACCTGTGCCAGTCTGCGTGAAGATGCTGAGCTGGCATTTCAGTCAAAATGTCAGAATGTTATCGATTTGACTCAGCCAAGAAAGAGACATAAAGCCAAAAACAAAACGTGATTTCCCCTACGAGTTATTTCATATTTTAGTTTTTTTTTTTTTTTTTTTTTTTTGACAAATAAAAAACGAAAGTGCCTAGCTCGAGTGGAGTCAAATTTTGAAAATGCTTACTTGTTCATAAAACTAGAGGGGAAGTTTTAAACATGGGGTAAAAAGTAAAACACTGGTTAAGTGACAGTCAAAGGGATGTATTTTTAAGTTTTTTAAGTTTTAACACACATATAACTTTTATTGTTTGAACTTTCTGTCTGTACCATTACTGGAGTGGAAACTAATATAGCTCTTTTGATGCCATACATAATTTGTCACTTATTCTAGTATATATGCGTAAATGTATTGTGATTATTATTATTAGTAGTAGTAGTACAGTAGAAGTAGAAGTTGTAGTAGTAGTAGTAATAGTATTGATGATGTTACTCTTACTATTTACGCCATGGTAAAACTGTACTAGTAAAGTCAGCAGAACTCCCCTCCTTCTCTTTTTCCAGCTACTTGTTCCTCTCTCTAACTCTTCTGTTTTTTTTTTTGTTGTTTTTTTGCTGGCTTGTCACTTTCGGGCTCTTTAAATCGCCAGACTTCCTGATCTAAGTTTCACAAGTTTTGCCTATCATACTCCCCCGGATAACGGGTTCTCATCTATCTGACTTTTACAAAAAGCAAAATAAAACTTTGCTCCACTTCTCCAGTACTCCGAATCTAAACATCTCAGTGTTTTCATGGTACTGACTCATGAGTCATGAATTCAACCACACCCAACAGACCAGTGGCTTTAAAATTACACACAATTTCCGTGCCAGCTGTTACAGCGTTCAGTGCACTGCACTCTTATTTGAGTGTTTTCTAGGTTAAAACCAGCAGTGTGGGGGGATATGATTATGAATAACAGATTAATGTGCAACATCTGCATATGATAGAGGGACAGATACAGAGAGAGGGAAAGTGTGTGAGAGAGAGAGAGAGAGAGAGAGAGAGAGAGAGAGGGCGATGCAGAATACAGAAGGCACTTTCCGGATGTGATAAGTGATAGAGGCGTTGTGTTGGTATTTGGAGGGGCAGAGACTTCCTTCCTGCACTGGCCTTGACTTGTAAAGTGTTCCTAATAAACAACACCGCCTGAAACATTACAGCAACAACAACAGCACCATGGGAACTATTCTAAATGTCTTCCGTAAATGGCTTCCTCTTTAACACAGAAGCAACAGTAACTAAATGGCTGATTTGCTAGCTTTCTTAATTCTACAAACCTTACTTTAAAACCATTTGCACTTACAACATTGCCTAAACAATCCCATAATTCAATTCACCGGATCAGTTTTCCTGTAAGAGGTTCAAAAACAGGTGGCTTAATCCACCTCTGAGAGCAACGAGAACATTTACGAGGGGCGTTCAAGCCAAACCAGGACTTTTCATTGCAAATCTTCTTTTTAATAACAAAAACACAGTTATGAAACTAAAATCCCCCTTTATTTCTCTATATAATCCCCTGTTACACTAATGCACTCATCCCAGCGTTTCACTAGTGCTTGGAAACCATCAAGGTAGACAGTTTTCTCAGTACGCCGGAGCCATGATCGGACGCTAGCCTCCCAGGAACACCAAGTGGTCTTGGTGAATGATTGTTTGTACACTTCCCACAGATACTGTAGATATGTCTCTTCTGCATGTCGTGACAAGTATCCGTCGATTTTCAAGGATCAGGCGTTCCACTCTCTGAATCTCTGGCAAGTTGTCAGGAAAAACATGTATTACCATGTTATATACTGTAACATATAGTGGATGTAGGCAGGGCATCCGCTTTAACACTTTAACAGATACATGCTGACCTGATGGATGCTGATAAACAAGTGCAGATGTACTGTAAGGTTGCAAATGTCATATTTGTAATATGTATAAATGAACCTGATGGTTAGTTTTTGTTAGCACTGCGTAGTCTGAATTTGCTACCATATGCAGATACATACTGGATGAGAGCTTAAACTCCTTAGCTTATGCACAGGCTCTGATCCTCTGTTGACCTAAGTGGTTCACTGTCATTGTGGGAGTGTGTGCATGTGTGTGCGTGTCAGGCCATCAGGAAGAGCAATAGGAAAAGCATGCTGTTTGATTGCCAGTAGCCGCAGGCTCCGTGCCTGTTCCTGTCTCTCACAGGGACAATAGAGTCAAATCTGATTCAGTCCCAATATATTATCCTCATTTTCCTGACCTTACAAATCTGTGGCCATAATTCCCCTTGCTGCAGGCTGATTTCCACTCACTGGAGAGCATTAACACATTACTTTAATGCTGCATTATTCAGACTGGTGGAAGCACCAGTGACCTCATATCATTCTGCCTGTCCTGCGCAATATGACGACCACGATCATTCTCGCACCGCCCGAGGCTGAATCTGAAGCCAGATTCCCTGATTACACTCTGTGGCTGATACAAAGGCTCATTTCAACCAAGCTTTAACTGCATGAAGAATAAACCACAAACAGTTTCAGGAAGACGCGCTCACGCTGGGCTCCGAGTCAGACGCAGCATAATGAGATATGCTGAGGAAACACTGTGTTCGCAGTTATAAATAATCCAGCGAAATTCTGATGTCGATTTGTTACCAGCATTTGTTTGACACCCAGCAGCAAATCAGAGAAACCTTCAAAGGTGAAATCAGATGATATTGGTCATGCACGACACTCAGTGTGCAGAGAGTGGATTCTAATTTAACATTGTTCTTAGAAATGATCTAACCGCTTACCTGTTGTTCAGGAAACCATTCGATTTCTAAGTACGTCGCTGCAATTTCATTGACCACAACAAGCTACAAAGCAACATTTAAACCAAGATTTGATCCACTCTGTGCAAATGAGATGTCACATGTAAATCCAAATATTTGGCTTGAATACTTCCATGGAGATGTGTGATCACTTGGACGTGTTGTGTTGCCCCGTGTTTCTTCAGTTCACCACTCACAACTTCAAATAACTAGTTTCCACTCGTTGTTAGACATATAAAACTGTGGCTGCATCTTAATCTGTTCCATACAGTACAACTTCTTAATAAGCAGCCATAAACACAGCACAACAAAAAATGTAAGCTACAGTAGGATGAGAGTTACAGAGATCACTAGCAACCAATTTTTGTAACATTTGATGAATTTTTTAATTTGTGTTTGAATAGTTTTAAGAATTTAGAAGGTATAGTGGTTTAAGATCTAATGAAGTCATATCGCTCAGCCCTAATAGACCTGTGTATAAAATCTATAGACTATAAAAGCACGGGAAGTCATTTAAAGAAATCATTAACCTAATAGGTTTGTGTGCCACAATTGTTTCAGTGTTTGTCGTATATACAGTACAAAGCCAAATGAAGACACACGCACACACATGTACACACTGTGATACACACTTTGGATAATCAGGCTCATTAAGAGGTGTCAATTGGAGCCCTGATGGGAATGGGGGGGGGGGTTTCTCTACTTTCAGCCGTCATTAGACACTTTGTCCTTAACATCAGTACTGTACGATAAATTACTCCAGCACAGCTTTCTCACAATAAACATCCAGTTTTATTGGTTTGGCTTTAGTAAAAGGTTATGAGATTGAGTCCCAAAGTAGCCAAGATTTGGGCCTTAAACAGAAACTTTAAACAATAATTGATTCTGTTTCTGATGTCTAATGATGTAACACCCAGAAACAGGATGTCGTAGTCTTTGTTAAACAAAGGAAAATTGTGCAGAAACACAGAACTGTTTCTGATAAAACAGTGATCGAGGTCAGAATGTGTTTTGCGTAACTAGGGTGGCTATGATTATCACACTCTGGTGGTAACAATGCGTGTTGCTCTTACTGCAAATCATAAATGAATCATTGTAGTGACCTTTTTTCTGGTGCAAATACAGGGCTCCCCTTTCCATCACCGTAAACGTGTAGGTTAGAGTCAGGGTTTTTTTTTTTGGGTTTGTGTATTTTTTGCACTTGAACTGCTTTTGCTGTTCATTTAAAACACAGTCAAATATACACTGCTCTCCAATCTATAATGACAGCCGACCTGTTTTAATGACATGGACAAATCAATACAGTCTATTCTGAGGTCCTTACTGAACTCTGGAAAGTCAGCTTGTACCGACCGGGCTAAGCAAACCACAGCTGGATGCAGAGGAGATGCCCAGTTGTGATTCTGAGCTCCATATCCGCAATAACTCACAATCAATCCCTTGGTGCTCATGAGCACTGAAACAGCAGGCACAAATGACGTTTATCATCATCATCATCATCACTCTTCAAGGACACACTGCTCCTCCTGTCCTTCACATATGTCCGTGTGTGAGAGAGAAAGAAGCAATGTCTGCGTGTGAACTTCTAAGTACGAGCACATTTCTGCTGAAGTCATGCAGAAGCTATAATCTCTCCAAATGTGAAAAATCTAATTGTTGTATAATGACGTGGCAGAATTCTAGCAAACAATTTTTGGGTCTACAGTATATGACACATTGACAGCTAATTATTTGAGTTCATAATCACTCACAGATGCACCTGATCATATTTCAGTTTCACAGTCTGAAGTTTATGGAACTTTACATATCAGGAAGCGTAGAAATTTCAACACTTTGAACATTAGATGAATCAGTCAGAAACAGGAACAACCCGATACTTTTGGTGAACTATTTGGCTATCAATGTGTTTTTTTTCTTGCTTCTCTAGAGAGTTTCCATCTCTACTAATGTTTTACATATATAGGTATAGACCCCCCCCCCCCCACACACATTTTTATTTTTATCACAGCCTATTTTTATAGCCTGGTGCTTTATAGGCATTTATCTTAGATTATCTAATGTAACCATTTTATATAATTGAGGTCATTATTCCTTATTGTCAAATACATATGTGAATGCTCATCTGTATCAGTTTGGTCAAAATGCCTTGTGAATGTGGAATAGTCGAAATATATGTCAAAGGTCATATTTTTATGCTTATCTGTTTCGTCAATATTGAGCCAAATGCTTAAGTATATACAGTATAAATAATTATTATTTTCTTATAATTCTTCCTGTGCCAACTGCTATATCATCTTAAGTTGCAACCCACACAACATCCTGTTTCCGGGTGTTTTTCCGGGTGTGTTTTTATTCTCACTGGTGAATCACATATAAGCCGATGCAGAGTCACTTAAATAAAGAGAGTTGCGCAAAAGCTTCGACTCGCCAGATGTTCCGGGGGGGCGGAGCCTGAAACACTTCAGAGACGGAGAACACTGCAGTAAAAACCCATCATAACAAAATGTAGCAAAAGAGAGAGCGGTGGGAGAAAGGGCGTTTTTATTTTTATTTTTGGAAGATTATTATTATTATTATTATTATTGTTGTTATTATTATTACTGCGCTACAGGCTAAAAAAAAGGAAGTGAAGGAAAATTTCATACATTCATAAAAAAAAGGGGGAAACAACAGATCTCCAGTTGCCTTTGTGTTTCATCATAATCACAAGAGAAATATCCTGAATAAACATAAAAAAGCAGCAAAGTTCGCAGAAAGCCGCCCGTGGCTGTGACGTAACTTTCAGTTCAAGGACTGTTTGGACTACAGGCGACCTTTCAAGCTTCTACAGCGGATCAGAGCCAAGTGTACCTTCAGTCAGGATCATAATGGCTCTAATTCCCTGATTAATTAGATTAATCTACACTGAGCACAAGCTGATAAACACGAAGACTGAACCGAGGAATACACCAAACAAGTCATAAATAAAATAAAAGGAAAAGGGAAAATATTGCTCGTGTTAGGCTTTTATAAACAGCCTGGAGCTGGTAAAACTTTACAGTATATTGTGTCACACACGCACACACACACACACGTTGACACCCGCTCCCGGAGCGGTGCAGTCGGGCCCGGACTCGTTCTCTCTCTCTCTATAAACACTCACCTTTCACAGCCACGGCGAGGTGAAGGCAGAGCCACACCGCCGAGAACAGCTCCATGATCGTCTCGCTGCGCGTCCGTCCCCTTTAACCTCTTAAACACCGCCGAGTCTCTCGCTTTGGATTAAACCACCAACAGTCGGCTTTCCTCACTTTTTACGCGCGTTTGTCTAGTTTGGCGCAGCGCGTCCCGAGAAGCGCACAGAGTCTGTGTGTGTGTGTGTGTGTGTGTGCGCGCAGCTGCCCTGAGTATACACACTGCAATCTCGTGCGCTCGTCTTTTGTCAAACACACACACACTCACACTGACATACACGTATCCGCCCTCTAAAGACGGACCATCCCCTGTCTGACTGTCTCTGAAAGTACATTTACATAGACCAAAATATCAAAGGGGGGGAGTGGGGGATCACCTTTAATCATCCAACTCGTGTTCCTGTACATACCACTAGTCAAATTTCAATTTTTTGTTTTCATCTTTAGAGCCTTTCCAATCACTAATTATATTAACAGAACATTTTTCTCCTTGTAGTTATTTATTTATTCATGATAATTAAATATTTATGGGTACTACTGTTACTACTACTACTACTACTACTACTACTAATAATAATAATAATAACTTG
>JAOTQY010176080.1:0-12487 GCA_026413445.1 Dolichallabes microphthalmus | reverse complement strand
GGAAAGAGCCAAGTTACTTTTGTTTATATTTAAAAGAAACAATAAAAGTCTTTATTGGAACCGCCAGCTCGCCTCTGCACTCATGCCATGCAAACACTCACGCCGACCACACTCAGAACGTGACAAACAGCTGTTAGAGGAAGTACAGTGACAATCTTAAGAGATTCATGTACAGTACAAAGTTTAATAGCAAAACATCATCTTACTTTAAATAACTGTGCTTGATGTTTACAGTTTGATGGCCCCAGAAATGGTGCCTTTTGTAAACTGTGTGAATGTTCCATTATTAAAACCAATAAAGAGTTTTCCTGTTCACAATGTTACAAAACAAAAAAGCCCAGTGCCATCTTTGAGGCTGCACTCTGGCGGAAAGCCAGGGGACAGCAGCCCCCTTTTGGTGCTCAATGTGAGCCGGTTGGCTTCCACCTTTCTCGAGTGGCGCGCATGCACAGTCTCGACATGGGTGCAAAACACAGTCGCTATGGGATACCCACTACAGATTCACATAAAGCCACCGCGCTTCTCTTCCATAGTCAACACCTTGGTGTCGGACAATGCCGCAGCAGTGCTCCGGGAGGAGATAAATTCTGAGCAAAGGGGGGCGATTCAAGTGGTTTCTCCTTTGGATGCAAACTCAGGTTGGTAGGGCCATTATTTTGTCGTTCCGAAGAGAGTTGGAGGACTGCGTCCTATTTTGGATCTGAGAACATTTAACAAGTTTTTAAGGATGTACAAGTTCAAAATGCTTACACTGAGGCAACTGCTAAACTGCAACTGCAAGACCCGGCAGATTGGTTCACTACGATCGATCTGATGGATGCTTACTTTCATATAGCGATCTTTCCGCACCACATAAAATTTCTGGGGTTTGCATTTGAGGGTGTGGCCTACGAGTACCTAGTGCTGCTGTTCGGCCTGTCGCTAGCTCCCTGAACATTCACAAAGTGCATCGAGGCGGCGCTGTCTGCTCTTCGGGAGAAAGGCATTCGCATACTGGCGAATTTTGACGACTGGGTGCTAATAGTGAGCTCAAGCTGGAGAAACAGACAGCGCTACTTCTGTCTCATATTCAGACTCTCACAGGTTCTCAGTAAACATGCAGAAAAGCTCAATGACTCTGAGTTAACAGTTTTCATTCCTGGGTCTGGAGATATGCTCCGTCACCACCCGAGCACGTTTGTCAGAGCACAGAATACTGTAGCCGCATTTCAGTGCTGCCTTGCTCTGTTTCAGTTGCAAATCTACAGTTAATGGGAATGATGGCATCTATGATCGCTGTGGTGCCTCTCGGGTTGTTGAACATGCGTGCGTTTCAGCGCTGGGTGCGCTCTCACCACCTATGTGTGGCACACCACCTCAACGGGAGGCTGACAGTGACTCCATCATACATGTCAGCTCTTCTGCCCAGGAGGGAACCCAGACTGTTACGCCAGGCCTCTCAGATAGGCAGGCTATCGTTTCGCAAAATAGTGTCAACAGATGCCTCTCTCAGCGTGTGGGGCGCTTTGTGCAACTATCTCATTCTATATTCATCTTCTGACACTCAAGGTCCACTCATATTCCAGGGCATCTGAATCTGGGGGCAGACCTTCTCTCCAGGGGGGGCCCAGTTGTGCGGGAATAAAGGTTACACCCATGGGTGGTAGCTCAGATCTGGGAGCGCTTTGGCAGGGCAGTAGTGGATCTCTTTGCATCCAAAGAGAACACTCACTGCCACTATTCCATAACAGATTGCAATGCCCCTCTGGGGATCGATGCGCTGGCACACTCAAGGCCCTCAGCTCTATTGTATGCTTTTCCCCCAGTAGAACTGATTCTACCTGTCACAGAGAGGGTACGCCAACAGGGCCTGTCCCTAATCCTGGTGGCCCCTTGTTGGCCGGCGAAGTCGTGTTATGCAGAGATAGTCAGCCTGCTTGCAGCAGAACCATAGAAACTTCCACTCCTCAGGGACCTTCTGTCTCAGGTAAGCATCAAGTTCCATAGTTCGGGACACGGGTGAACTACCTCCAGGGTCCTGAACTGTGGAACTTGATGATTACCTGAGACATAAGAGTCCCTGACAAGAGGAAGTTTCTAGGGTTCTATGGTTCTGCCCCCTGGATGTAGTTCACCCGTGTCCCAAACTGTGGAACTTGATGCTTACCTGTTGAAAGGTCCAATCTGATGGCTAAAGGGCTTCCTCCGAGTGTGATTGAGACAATTCAAAGTGCTCGGGCGTCGTCTACTAGAGGTTCATATGCTTACAAGTGGCGTTCTTCCATTTCAGTGCTCCATGGTGGAGGTTTTGTCTTTTCTACAAGAACTGTTACAAATGCCTTTCCTTCTCTACTATTAAAGTGTACTTGGCGGCTATGTCAGCCTGTCATATTGGTTTTGATGGAGTGTCACAAGGGTTCATCCGCTGGCAGTAC
Organism: Dolichallabes microphthalmus; assembly: GCA_026413445.1. Taxonomy (NCBI): domain Eukaryota; kingdom Metazoa; phylum Chordata; class Actinopteri; order Siluriformes; family Clariidae; genus Dolichallabes; species Dolichallabes microphthalmus. The sequence goes on along the minus strand of JAOTQY010176080.1, from coordinate 10,073 downwards.
GGTTTTTAAGAGGAGTATGACATCTGCGACCCACTGTGAGATCCAGTGTTCCATCTTGGGATTTATTGTTAGTACTTGAGGCCCTCTGTGGTCCTCCTTTTGAGCCAATTGAGTCTATAGATATGAAAATTCCTTCATACAGTATAAGACAGCACTTCTTCTTGCTTTAGCGTCTGCTAAATGAGTGGGTGATCTCCACGCTTTGGCCGTGCATCCATCTTATACGCAGTTTGCTGATAATGGTTTAAAGGTTTTACTCTACGGCTGAACGCGACCCATGTACCTAAGGTTGTCTCCAATGATTATAACTCTATGGTCTTCGACCTTCATAGCTTCTGCCCCACTCCTTTTGTTTCTGAGGAGCAGGGAAATTGCATAATTTGTGCCTGGTACATGCATTACGGGTCTACATAAGTACAATAAATATGCACTTATGTGATCAATTGTTTGTCTGCTTTGCCAGACCAGTAAAGGGTAAGGCATTGTCTAAACAACAGCTTTTCCATTGGATTGCGAAAGCTATTTCATTAGCATATAGCAGTAAAAGTGTCCCATTGCTTCAGGGTGTGAAGGCACATTAAACGAGAGCTCTGGCAACATCTTGGGTGCTGTTCAAGGACATGTCCATAGGTGATATTTGCGCGGCAGCCAGTTGGTCTTCGAAGTTCCACCGTCTTGACATAACGGCCCCCTCGGTGGCCCATTGTGTCCTCTCTGAGGGGTCCATTATGTAGTAGAGTAGCTATCAAGATTCTTGGAACGAGGAACAAGGTACAACACATTGCTGCCCCATCTCACAGCTTACTGTAGTTCGGCGAAGAGCGGCTGTCGAATTGAGAGTCAACTGTGGTGATGATGGCTTATAGGTGTAGGCGGGGCTAGACCTATGTCACCACAGGTTTGACTGCCTTTACGGCGTAAACATAGGTGGCTTCTGCTAGGACACGAGAGGGCGTATATCCTATACCTTATGTGTTGTACCTCATTACTCTCCCTCAGGGAAAGAAGATATAGTCATAACCATTCGGTTTTAAATGAAGGAATAACTTTGCATAATAGAGCTGTTGCCTTTCTCGTGCTTGAAATCAAAGTGGTCGCTTAAAAATGGTGGCGCTTTGCGCCGGATAGCAGAGGGAAGAAAGAGCTCAGAGCCAAAAGTAACGTTCAGCACAAAACCTTTATCAGCCTCTTTCACTGTCACAAAATTATAATACAAAACATAAAGTAACAGTAAATGGGCCCCCGAGTGGCGCACAATAATCATTACTGGACTACTTTTTGTAAATAAAGAAAAGTAAAGAAAGTAAAGAAAAGGGTAAAAGAATAGAGTGTTTCTGGGGTGAGCAGCACACCTGAGCTCCTACTCCGTTCTCTTCTACTCACACACAGTTCCGCAGCGAACATACTGGGGGGAGGGGTAGCAACTCTTAAAAGGACAACATACATAATGTGGTTTACAACATAGTAGAGGCCATTACAATGGCCAGGGGTTTGCTTTATAAGAATTTGATGGCATTTTGCTTTCAGCTGGGTCTGTATCACTGGCATCTGTTTTGTCTGTCTCCATTGTCATCCATTCTTGTGAATTTAAATCAATCAGTGCAGTGGTTTCCGGGGTGCAATTTTTTCCCTTCCCGATTGCATTATTTTTATTATTTTTCATTTTCATATATTTATTTTTTACTCAGTAGTGAATATGATTTCAAATGTAGCGAAGTCCAATACTTCCACCAAAACCTACTTAAGTAAAAGTAAAATTACTCAATTACAGTAGCGCGAGTAAATGTAATTCGTTACTTTACACCTTTGCTCTTTGGGAGGAAACCCACCAAGAACACGCAAACTCCATGCACACAGAGACGGGAATCGAGCCTGGCCAGAAATCGAACCTGGACTCTGGAGGTGCAATTGCTAACCACTACACCACCATGTCGCCCTCATTAAATAAAATCATGTGTAAAAGTTAGTGCCCCCCTTTTCAGTGTTTCAATGTCAATGTCTACTGTATGTTTGTTTGTTTTTTGGGAGGGGTGGGCGGTTAAATCATAATAAAATTCATCTGATGATAGCAGGTCTCAGCATTGGGCAAATGTAACCTTGAATGAACAACAACATATAACTTTTTTCACTGTGCCAATGTTTATTTAATGAAAATTAAGCCCAAAAGAAAAAAAACCATGCAGGCAATACTAAGTATCTCCCATGATTCAATAGCTTGTAGATTCACCTTTAGTATCAATAACTTTGTAATTGTTTCCGATATATTGGCATGCTCTTCTGGAAGCCAAAAAAGGCCAGGCTTCTCTTAGTCAACACACTTGTTTAACAAACTATTCTCTGCTGTTGCTGACTGTCATCTCTTATCTGTATTTTACAGAGAGTGAAAAGGAAATACAGTATGGCACTTTTATCGTCATGTCCAAAGGGAAGCCAGGTCGAGGTAGCTTCCCTTTCTAAAAAAGATCAAAAGATTAACCACCCGGAAAATGCTCATCATAGCATTGTCAAACTGTGATTTGTCAGAACCATTACATGGAAAGGCAGGGTGAAGTTGATGTCCTTTGTTTAAAAAAAAAACTTGGTTGAATGTCATGGCAGAACGTCTTATCTTCTTCTTTTCTCTTCTTCTTTCGGCTGCTCCCATTAGGGATCACCTCAGCGGACCATTTGTCTCCATCTAACTCATGTCTACCACATCTTCCTTTGTCACTCCAACATCCTGCATGTCCTCCCTCACCACATCCATAAACCTCCTTTTGGACCTTCCTCTTTTCCTCTTGCCTGGCAGCTTAATTTCTAACAATCTACTCCCGATATTCCCCATATCCCTACTCTGCACATGTCCAAACCACCTTATTCTGGTCTCTTTAACTACAGTAGGTCTAAACTGTCCTACCTGCACTGTCACTCTAATATACTCATTTTTAATGCCATATATATGGGTTGGACAATGAAAACTGAAATATTGGCCAATTTAGTGTTGGAGGTTTCATGGCCAAATTTGACCAGCCTGGTGGCCAATCTTCATTGATTGCACCAGTAAGAGCAGAATATTGCTCAGAACATTATGGGTGACATATGAGAGTTCAAAAGAGGACGAATTGTTGGTGCGTGTCTCGCTGGCGCATCTGTGACCAAGACAGCAAGTCTTTATGATGTATCAAGAGCCACAGTATACAGAGTAATGTCAGCATACCACCAAGAAGGACAAACCACATCCAACAGGAGTAACTGTGGACGCAAGAGGAAGCCGTCTGAAAGGGATGTCCGGGTCCTAACCCAGATTGTATCCATAAAACATAAAACCACAACTCAGAATTAAGTGTGCACCTCAACTCTCCTGTTTCTACCAAAACTGTTCGTCGGGAGCTCCACATGGTCAGGGATCAGATTTGGACATTTGAACATTATGTTTGAAAACCCTGCTGTAGAGGATGGTTTGTACATGATGTTACATTTTGCTTAAAAGTGTTAATTTCATTTATATAGAGAGACTTGTAATCCAGTGTCATTTTGTTCTTATGAGACCTCGATGGCACAGCACTATTTAGGGACGCAGATACAACCCAAGATACAAAACGAAACGGGTCATCTTCCCAGGTTTGACAAAATATTCATAACAAGCACACAATTCCTCTTCTTAATAAAAGCAGGCTGTGTCCCAGACCCATTTCAGTCAGAACGGCAAGAAATGAGCCCTACTGTATCAATGAACTTTTGTACCTAAAAAAATAAGGAAATAAATGAGAATATCACTTGCTTTTATTCCCAAGTAGTACAACTCTATTATAGATCTAATCTGTGCTGGGACGGCCACGGAGATGCTGTTCTCTCTCTCTCTCTCCACTGGGTAAACAAGATGAGTTTATCTGCTAACCCAACCGGGTGGGGCAAGAAGCAGGTGCACGCCTTACCATTTAAAAACCCTTTCTTCTGTACCATGCAGCTTGCAAAATGAGAATTTTTAAATCAATTTTTTATTAATTCCTTAAAAAACAACAATAGAAATGGTAAATTAATGGTGAAATGTTCATGACTGGACATTTCCATTTCAATTGCATTTCCATTCTATTTTATTACTTACATAAGGTAAATTGTATTGTAAAAAGCTGTACAATATATATTTTCTATGTTGTACAATTTTTATTATTATATTTTGATTTCATATTTTATATTCCTTATTTGAATATTTTCTTTTTCATACTCTATTCTTTTTTTACTATATTCTTATTTTATATTCGCTATATACTCTAATTTCTTTTTAATTTTTTGTTCATGGGCAAAAAAACAGTTCACTGCATATCTCATTGTGTATGATTATGTATGTGAATCTGAATTTTAAATTTGAATATATACAGTACAAGATGCTTAAGAAAATGATTGAAAAAACAATGTTCTTCAAAGAAAGTTAGGAGGGATAGAATATGAACATGCCACCCTCTTTAGTGCATAAAATAATTCAAATATTTCAGTAGGACACGGGTGTAAGCCTAAGATGGATGATCATGCTCCTGATCCCGCAGAAATCACTATATCAAGAACTGTTATTTCTCTATTAGTGATATAACCTAATATTCTGATCTGAGAACGTTTGGACCATTTTGAAACAACTTGTGTCAGCGAAGACCCAGGACTAGAATGGGACAAGATTACGCCTAAAATGCTTTATCACTTGGTGTCCTTGGTCTCTAAACCCCTTTGAAGTCTTGTGAAAAGGACAGCAACAAAAAAAAAGCCCGGAGCCTTTGGGGACAAGGTGGGGTTTTCCCTGGACATGGTGCCAATCCATTGCAGGGCACACACATACTCACACACTACAGGCAATTTGGGAACGCCAATGAACCTAATCTGCATGTCTTTGGACTGTTGGAGGAAACCCACTATGGGGAGAACATGCAAACTGAACACACACAGACCTATTCCACCTATCTCATGGAACACTTACATGCATGCATGGGCACACACACACACACACACACACACACTCCCAATTGTATAGAGCAGGATTAACCCTCTCTTGGTTAATTGTTCATGTCTTAGTTTTCAGCAAAGGATAAGATAAAAAAAAAAGTTATTAAACTGCAAAATTACATCCAAAGACATTAAACCTAAAGGCAGCCGGATGTGCAACAGGTTGTAGTTTATTTTAACAGAAGTAATGAAGCTAAAGTGATCTGCTCACAGAGACGCAGTGACAGCCACCTGCTGCTCCGCTACCCATTACTGCAGCGCACTGGGGTTCTTCTGCACCACGGTTTTTATAGTGACACAGAACAGAAATTCTCATCTTGTGTGAATTTTAAAGTGAATATTGTGAAGGTGTTAATCATTTCCAAGCTTGCTTATGAAAAATTTATTAATTTAACTAATTTATCTTTTTATGTTATTACATTTTTCAATTTGTAGTCTTGTGTCTTATTATTCATTGGTTGTTAATTTCTGCTAATGGTCCCTCAATGTCTTGCAGCCAACAAAATTTAATTACGGCTCATTATAAAACTCAAGTTTGAGTTGACTTTTTCGTCTAAGTTGTAAGCATTCTTACAAAGTTGTTATTGTAAGTGATGCTTTTTCATAAATCCATTAAATATTAGCCTTTTTTAACCTAAAGTCTGGTTGTTGTTTCACTGGCCTGGATAATACAACATCGTGGAATAAATATAGGGAAAATAACAAGAAGTTGGATTACTAGACATACTAGGCAGACTACTCGTTATCATCACTTTCTTTACAGTTTTACTTATTTCTTACTTAAGATATAATTAAGCATATAGGGTATATCGATATACTAGATATATTATATGGATATAAACATATCACATGAGAGGGAGTGCTTTCGTTCTGAATACACACAGGCTTCTCCCAGAGTGTCGGAAATATCGCAGTCATGCTGATATTCAGCACAACAGCATTCCCTTTCATATCAAATTAGTTTTTAATTTTTTTAATTGGGATTTTTGTCTATTTCCCCCCAAATTTAGTAGTATCCATTCCCACTTAGCCAATTAGGACACTCCCACATCAAGGCTACAAATACCAATTAAGGGAGGGCCGAAGACTCTCTTGTGTTCCCTGAGAACCATGTGGCGATCTTTTCGAACCATTTTGTGATGCGTAACATTTTCGATATCCTCACAGACGTCCGTGTTTGACGTGAGAGCTGCGACTAATGTGAGAGCGCTAAGTGCTTCCCATCCCTCCCCTCTGAGAGAGCTCAGCCAATCAGCTTTCTCCAGGCCCCAATGCAGGCTACAGCATCACCCGGGATTTGAACTTGTTACCACTGTGCAACTCGGGGGCTTGTGATATTTGTTTAACAAACGCAATTTATTATCAACAAATTATGATTTGTTTGCTTATTTCACCAGTTATTGTTCAGCGCCAACTCATATCTGTACGTGACTGGCGGAACTAGCTAACTGCGACTGGAGGAGTGACAGTTAGCTACTGACAGTTAGTAATTAAAAGAGGTAAACGTAAATTCCAACCTGGAGTATCGTATGTAGCCAAAAGGTGAGGAGAATAAATCATGAAAGTTGTGGTCAGTCCTGAGAAACTTGCAAAATTTACTTTATATTTCCACTTTTTTTATTTATTTATATTTTTATAGGATTTTCCCCCAGATTTTCTTCCTAATTTAGTCGTGTCCAATTACTTCCCACCACTAGGGGGCTCCATATTAAGGCTACTATGACCACTCGTTTCCTCTGAACCATGTGACGTCACCCACCGCATCTTTTCGAACTGCTCGCGCACACACTCGGAGGACAGTGCTATCGGCTTGCATGAGCTCACAGACGCTCCTGACTGGCGTAAAGCTGTAATTAATGTGAGGGCAATAAGTGCCTCCCATCCCTGCTGAGAGAGCTCGGCCAATTTGCTCTCTCTAGACCCTCGGCTGCAAGAGGTTACAGCATCACCTGGGAATCGAAAAAGTCATCTCCGTATGATAGGGCGAGCACTTTACCACCGCGCTTCTCAGTGGCTCACTGCTGGGGTTGAATCCCAAATAGTGTTAAATAAAAAGCTATTGAAATAAGTTAAGTTAATTTATTTATATAGCACATTTAAAACAACCGATAGTTGACCAAAGTGCTTTATATAACAAAGCAAAAAATAAATAAATAGAGTATACAAACCCTTGTACCACACACCAGATAGTGCCCTTAATCAGACGTGAGAGAAGGATTTGGGATTCAGGCTTGAGATAAAATCTATTAACCTTTATAGCTCATGTTAGCCATTAACAACACAATACAGTCGGTTCAGAGGCAATTTGGAACCTAAAAGTAATTACTAGAGATAATACATGACATAACATTCTCAGATGTGTTTTCATGTTGAAGGTGCTCATGTGGTTTTGAAAGTAGGTTTTGGCAGGCAGCTGCTCTCTCCTCCTTCCAGTACTACAGACCACACTGACCTACCTACCCATGCTGGTGACCGACAATTAGTGTAATTAATCGATGCAGAATGATTATGCTCTATGTCACTACTTGTGGAATGTCTCCCATTCAATCAGATTACTTGGTCAGAACTAACTGTTCTGTATAATAATAGCTATATCACACCCATGTGATACTTCTTCCCTATCACACCTACAAACTGATGAGTGCAATACACATACATCCTTCAAAATACACAAAACCTCATTCAACTCTCAAATCTCACATTGAACCTGAACACACTCAAAGGAAAGTGCTATCTTTGACTAATATCCTCTAATTGATCACCCAGAGAGCACCTACAATTATGCTTTCTTGAACTCAGACCTCCCGAGGGTAGGGCAAAAACTGCGCAGTTTCAGTGATTAGAATTCATTTTGAGTTCAGCTTCGTTTTTTTTGTCCTGTTCGGTTTTTCTCAGCACACAATACATGAATACATGTATACAAACCATGATATAGAAGAAATGCCTGTCGACCAAGCTGCAGTCCTATACATTAACTAGTTCATCATCATCATCATCATCATTAGAGAGAGAGATTAGATGGTCAGGAAATACACTCTGGTGTCTAAACAGTTCTGAATGATTGAATGATTAAAATTCCCTATAAAGTACGTAAGTAGGAATGAAATTGCAATTTAAAAACAGTTTTAAAGGTCTCCTACAATCTTTTAAAATTTTCACAAATGTGCTTTGAAATAAAAAGTAATACTTTCTGAAACAAATGATAGTGACAATTGAAAGTGATACTTTTTCTCTTTCAGGTAAAATATTTCATGTCAAATGATGAATCATGTCATGTCACAGGTTTGAACATACAGTAGAATGTTACTGTGCATTTTCTGTGTGAATATGTTTCCAAAAGTACACAGTGCTGATCTCTCCTACTTGTTTAACAATGTATAAACAAAACTACTTGATGATTAATCATAGGGACTACACACATTTTCAACTGTAGAAAACTGAGAATTTCCTTTAATATTACATAGCTAGTTTAGGAATAACATTTCTCTTAGCAGCTTTAAGTGATCGTTCTCATTCAGTGTAAATTAGAGAGGAGCTCGTTAAACATACTGTACTCACCCTGAAAATACATACTCGCACAGAGTTTAAACACAACAGCAAGCTCAAGCACTACCAGAAACCAGAATCAACTCTGACGCATAAGCACAATGATGCACATGCATACTGTAGGGGTCTTTACTCTATGCTTGTTTAGTTGGTGCAGACAGAAAGGGTCTTTGCTGTTCAAACAGGCAGGCCAAAGTCATTCTAGGCGGAGAATAGAATAGTTGAAAAAGTGTAAAATAATAAAACATACCTTTTTAAGAAATAAATCATCCTAAATAGAAATAGAAATATCATTAAACTGTATTTAAAGAATGAGATGTGCTCAACTGGTAATTTCGTATTGCAGCACTTTGGGCATGGCAGATTCTTGTCACACACTATTAGTTAGTTAATACAACACTCACCGACTTCTTTACATTTCTTTAGAAAGCATATTATAATTAAAATAACAATCGTATTTCAGATACTATAAGTTACTTATAAGTTCAGGTCAACTCTAATCTTGAACTATCACACTACATAGATACACAATAGACACAAAAAGAAAGATTCCACAATCAGAAAAAAATAATTAAATATGTAATTCTATTTTCATTGATTATATTCCTGGTATATTCCTGATTATGAATAGAAAGACAAGCCTCCACAGTTGCAGACTAATCACGAGGCATAATGTGGGAGAATATGAGAGATGATGACAGTTCTAGCTCTCCAATGTAAAGTAATTCTACTTTACTTTTTTCAAGGCTTATTAATGCAATGTTTCCATTTTTAATCTGGGTTAAAACTCTATGTCAGTCAAGCTCTTTGTGAATGCACAATACTCCTGCTGCCTTATTGGGATGCCGGTGACTCCTTCTGCCCTCCAGACTTGCCTCAACTTCTGTTCAGAGCTTTCTTCACTTAGGGATCTCCTGCTTTTGCTGAGGATGGTCCAACATGGATAGACTAAAATTGCTTACAATAGTCCACATGGACACCCTAAAGATTTGCACTTACCAAAAATATTTTATGTCGAAAACACACTCATACTTCAATAGACAGCTTCACTTTGAACATTGATTTGATGTAAAAATCTTTCAGTGTCACTCAGAAGAGGATGGATTCACTTTAAAGTCTGTTTTTTCCCTCACCACTGTAGCCGTGGGGATTATTCATTAGTGATCTCAATAGGGGTTCCTGTTAAGCTGCTATTACTAAGCTGCTTTAGTAGGGATGGGAATCACCAATCACCAGTCCAGATACGACATGATCATGATGCATAGATGACTAGGCCTATTCTAATTTTCTATTAAAATAGCAATTCTATAAGTATCACGATTTTATATATGTCCCTATTCGATATTTTACGTATAATGAGTTGTTAAATGTAACCCATTATTTATAGCACTACTTTTCTAGGACTGTATTTAAATAATACAACATAACTTCAAATACATTTAACTTTAAATGAAATTTAACAAAAAGCTACATTATTATTGATACCCCTATCTCACCTATGCGGTTTGACTCGCGATGGCTCGCGGTGTTGGGTACCGTGAGCCATCGCGAGTCAT
>JAOTQY010175959.1:0-12524 GCA_026413445.1 Dolichallabes microphthalmus | reverse complement strand
CTCCTGGGATAGGCTCCAGGCCCCCCGCGACCCTGAACAGGATAAAGCGGTACAGAAGATGAATGAATGAATGAATATATATATATAATTATTTTTGCTTCAAAAATGATGTCTCCAGTACCAAACCCCAAGGCAACAGGGCAACGATGATCCACAAATGGGCCGAACAGTCCTCCAGGGAGCTAGCTTCGGTCCAAAGGAAAGCCTTTTACTCAAATTAATTATGTTAATTAGGAAAACATAAAGTAATCCATTAAAATTATTTGTGACTGCCATGCTGCAAATATTATATATATATATAAAAAAAAAGCACATCAGGGTAAAAAAGGTATTTACTAGCACCATCTCGTCCAAATTAATTTGTTTCTGCCAAAACATTCATTTTCCCTTTGCAGTCATTAGCAACTAATTTAACAGTTTAGAGAAATACATTTCGCAGGATGCTTTTTACACTTAGGCTCGGCTCCACTGAGAGCACTCTCGTGTCCAAATATTTCTGTTCAAGAACTACTCAAGGATTTCCAAACCCATCTCTCTCTCTTTTTTTTTAAACAGTTACTGACTCATTCATCGTCTTTACCACTTTATCCTGTATACAGGGTCACGGGGGGCTTGAAGCCTATCCTACAGCCAGAGGCGAGGCATCACTCACATGCTCCAGACAATTTTGGTAACACCAGTTAGCCTAATCTACATGTCTTTGGACTGTGGGAGGAAACCGGAGTACCTGGAGGAAACCCACCAAGCACATGCAAACTCCATGCACACAGACCAGATGTGGGAATTGAACCTGCAGGTGCAAGGCAACGGTGCTAACCACCAAGTCACCTTTTAACAGGTAATAGTTTGTAAAAATGTTTTTTCAGAAGTTGCATCCCAATGTAGGTCTCTCAGTCACTGATTCTCCGCATTGCTCATCCTGTAGAGTACAGGGTCGTGGGACACCTCGAGCCAGGGTGCCAACATGCAAACATGCAAAAACACTCACTCCTACACTACAAGCAATTTGGGAACTGCCTGAACACTTAGCTTAATCTGTAAGACTGTGGGAGGAACACCACCAAGGACAGAAAAGAAAAACATGCAAACATCCAAGACGGGACTCGAACCCCCTACCTCGGAGGCGTGAGGTCACAGTGCTAACCGTTACACCGCTGTGCCAACCATTGTGTATGGCTATGTAGAAAAACTATAAATAAAATGAAATGAATAAATCAAAATGTCGAAAAAAAAAAAAATCATTGCTCACATCCATTCAAACCATCCAAATAAAAAGTGCTTAATTAAACATACTTAATTTAATAAGATTGAATTTCATATTTTAATGAAATTAATACACTTCATAAACTTGCCAATTCCATCTCTAGAATTCCGAACGCGTGCGTCACAAGGATGCAAAAACCTAATTAAAGTTTATTTATCAGCTGCGGTTTGAAAAGCAGAAAAGATGCATCGCTTTGTGTAATTGAATATTGCCAGCGTTCGAGCTACTGTAAGAAGTTTGACTAAATATATAACCTCTGATTAAGCACCATTGCACACTTTAGAGAAGTAGATTTACTTTAAACGTTGTTTGCTTTCGGCACAACGACCAACACAGAGATCACGGTTCAGGGTTTACAGACTTATGGACCAAGTAAAACAACCAAGTAATGCTTTTAGCAACACACAGACCACATCTGGGCAGGACAGGGTTTTTGGGAAGTCGAAATGTTAGTGGTCAAGTGAGTTAGCAGTACATGACGGTCCAATTTATCAGATTTAATAAAAAAAAGTGCACTTTCTTTCAGGGCAAAATAAAAAATAAAAAAAGCCAGCTATATCCCTGCAATCATCTTAAACCTACTAGTCTGTGAGGGTGAAAGTTGACACAAGACTTCCTTTGGTACACATGAATGCAGCATCTTTTTAACCATCTGAAAGCACTTGGGAGAATGCAAACCGCTTATTCCGCGTACAGACAGACTCCAGTGGTTGATAAGCGATAGAGAAAGGCTGTCCGAGTCAAAAAAAAAAAAATCTAGCCCATGTTCGGGCTCTCAGACATGAGTGGCTGTAGCGTAGTCAAGATTGAATCTTGTAATTTTCTGATAATAGCATGAACTCTAAGACGAGGTCCGTGCCCCGAGAGGATCTTCCTCATGAACTCAGACCAGATTTACAAAGAGACAGAAGAAACCAAGCTGACTGGACACAGACAGACAGACAGATTTACAGATGCAAGAAATAGAAAATACATAGAAGCGAGCTAAATCCTATTCCTTCTGCATGGATGATCTAGATTACACTGTGGACAATTTGGGATTGTTTTTTTTTATGTTGAATTGAGAAACCTGGGATCTCAGACTTGGAAAAAAAAAAGGTATACCATAGGTGGCTTAATTATAATGTTGTATATCTACACAAAGTACTAATAAAACTCCTAATATACACTGCCGACTAAAAGAGATCGGTTTCACTTCACAGAAGGAAATAAAAAATCCTAAATGACCTTGAAAGGAAATCACTTAAATGTTTGATGAAGCTGCATTGTAGTAAAATGCAGAGAAGAAATCTTTAGAGTAGTAAGTACTTTCCACACAAACGGTGCAATTAGAGCTCACAGGATTTGACTAACCAACGGTGCATCCATAAGAAAACCACTTGTTAGTGAGATTAAGTAGGATTCAGGTTGCTAGAAAGCATAAAGATTGGACTTTAAACTATAGAAAAAGGTTTAAAACCCTTAAACCAGATCTGGGCCAACCAGCTGCCATCCGATGTCAAAAGCCATGACCTTGTGCAATTATAGGGTCACCATGGACTCAATATACATGCATCTGTTCCTGGAAGATCCTGAGCAAAAGAAGTCTAAGACAAATTTTCAAGAAGTGTTTTAAAAAAATAATAAAATTTGAACAGGGCATGATTAAACGCATTATTTAGAAAACCGAAAGGTCATGGAACACCACCACCGAAAGTCAGCGACCTTCCAGTATCAATAATCCCAGTTATTTCAGTTTAAGGTTTTCGTACTATAAAATGTAGAAAAAAACTTTAAGAGGGGTGACTAATTTGTGTTCTAATAATTAAATAAAACTCTAAACCAGAAAAAAAATGGAGTTCATAAAGTTTCTCTTATTATGTCTATGGTAAAGCATTTTAATTATAATATCTAGCATAGCATATCTGTAGAAAGACCAAGTCTACAGTATGTTGTTGGTCTTTCGACTGATTCCGGCAAGCTTGGCACAGGTTTTACAACCCTCCCATTTTATCCGGGTTTGGGACCGGCACTGCATCCAGTGGCTGGGGTTTGGGCGTTGGGTGGTAATAAAACGCATGGCAGGCGAAACACCTACTGTACCACTGGGCCACCAGTGACATAAGAAGACTAAGCCCATACTGGACACATTTTATAAGTGTGGATTATGCTCCTGTACAAAATATGAACAGCTGCTTTACATTAGTGAAAAACTAAAAGACTAACAGCCCTGTTGAGACTTAAAAAACGCAGCTGATTATAAATAAAGCAGCAAAATTAGAAGCATCCTTACTTTGTCACATATTGTATTCATTACAGCGCAGTGAAACGATCTTCTACACACACCTCGGCTTGTTAGGAAGCCGGGGTCAGAGTGCATGGTCACACATGAAACAGTACTCCTGAAGCAGTTAGGGTTAAGGACCTTGCTCAAGGGCCGAACAGTGGCAGCTTGGTGGAGCCGGGGCTTGAACCTTTGACCTTCTGTTCAGCAAACCCAGAGCCTTAACTTGTGAACTACCACTGCCCCGCTTTGCACAAATGTTATTTAGCATTGTATATCTACATAATACATACATTCTTTACATATTCTGCACAAGGAAAAAAACAAAAACAAAAACCATTCGCATTAGCCAGTCATTAACTCACTGATCATGATTTCAAATTTAGAAATGTCTCCCTTTTCCACTCAAAACGACATTGCAGTTATCTCAAACAACTAAATCCGGATATACTAATCAGCTTATCTGGAGCGTTTGAAAAACAGAATTAGCTCATTTTGAATGAGCACGATTAGCAGTTCTGGTATGCAGCATCTTATCATGGATCTGTAAAGCAACACTGAACTTAATCAGACACGGACACAGTGGCACAAGTTCATGGCTCGAATTTTATTGACTGTTCAGTTTTACAAAGCAGATGCAAAGAAAGGCCTGTACAAACTTACAGCATGAAGGCCACATTAGATAAAAGTAAACGCCACGATCTCGAGCAGCCAAAGGCATTAGAAAAACGAACCTGGCTGGGAAAAAAAGAACTGAGGCAGAAGAAGAGAAATGATCCTAATCCTTCACAGAAGGATTAAACACTTCCCCGCTGGTTGGAAGCCTAATCACACAAGATGGGGCACTCTATTATCAATTTAGTCAAACGTTCTAATTTGGTTTTGTAAAATAAAGCATTTTAATTTTCTGATAATTTTTTTTTTTTAACAATAGCACCTCCTGTGGGGAAAAAAAAAGAAAAAGAAACATGGGAATACCGCAAGTCCGCAAAATCAATAAACCCTGCATGCAGCCTGGCTCATCACAAACCTTTTACATTAAAGGGAATCACCAATGATGCCTGGTGACATAAGATCCATAAGAGTATGCGTAAAGGGATAAAAGCGCATCAGTAGAGTCCCGCATTGCAGTCCTGAATGGTGCTGATGAAGGTGACGCTCATGGTTGGCTCAGTCTTCAGTCTTCCCCTTTTCTCATCTTTCAGGACGGGTTGGGCTGCAGGCCTTTGGCCAGCATTGCTCGTACTTTAGCCATGAGGTCCTGTAACAAGGGGGAAGATAAACAAGAGGTATGAGATACACTGGACTGAGTTTGGGAGGCAGAAAGAAAAGAGGGGTGTAAAAAATAAATAAAATAAAAATCAGAATTTTTCAGACATAAACCAGAAGGCAGAAACTTGAAATGGAAAAACAAAACAAAACCCAAAGCAAATCATAACACACGGTGATTGAAAACATTGCTAGAATGCTACATATCACAGCACATGTACAGTAACCTGCTCGATCGTGGAATCATTCAATAGTTTCTGTTAGTGCCAAATGGGCTCGTTTAACATTTCAAGGCCCGAAACACCTGTTTAAGGAATGAGAACGACAGACTGTTGAAGTCGTCAGGACAGTAAAGCATCTAAAAATGAACATGTTGAAGCTTGAGGCGGAGGCTACAACAGCAAGAGACCACATGTTTCTCTTTCGCAATTCGGTTCTATCTTAACCTCCTGAGACCCGAATGTCCTGAAATGAGCACATGAACCTGCAGAATAACAGAACACAGTTATGAGAGTAGAAACTTCCTGTATTTCTCTATATAATCCCCTGATACACTAATGCACTTATCTCAGTGTTTCACCAGTTCTCGGATACCATCAAGGTATAACGTTTTCTCAGTACACTGGAGCCATGATCAGGCTGCCTGCTTAACGTCTGAAACGCCGGCCTCCCAGGAACTCCTTTAATGACCCAAACATGTGAAAAGGGCTTGGAGCGAGGTCAGGACTGTACGGAGGTTGTGGCAATAACTCCCTCCTGTAATGTGTGAAGTGGTGTTGGTCAGTGAATGTGTGTACAGTTCCCACAGTCTTCTGCAAGTTGTCGACAAGTTACCAGTTGATTTTTCGGGATCAGGTGTCCCACTCGCTGAGCAGCGTTTTCTTTAAAATGTTTGCACCGTTTCGATGATTTACTGCGGCTAAGAGTCTCATCACTGTACTACGCTTTAAGTCTTCTGTAAATGTCGCTTGGTTTTTAAGTCCCAGTTTGACTTGAATGCCTATCATACATTGTCTACATATCCATGTGCAATCTTCATATGAGAACTTTTTGGAATTTTTGTCTGAAGACATTAATTAGATTTATACTGTAGTTACCAGGTGCTAATAGTGGTAACAGGAATGTACACAACAGTAGCGTTTAGGTCACGGGTGGTTAATTTTAATTTACCAGAATTAGGTCCAGAATTTATCCCAAAAATGACAGAGAAAGAATTTTACATTTCAGGCCGAGTCCATTAGTCTCTAGTATCATTTCCTGAGGTAAATGTCAGCCATACCTGATTCAGACTTGACTGATCGCTGTTGGCTCTTACATCTGTGCTAATTACTAATTAAATTCAGTAAATTCTCCTTTTTTTTTTTTTTAACAAGCATTTAAATTTAAGCTGTCATCTCTAAAGTGCCAGAGTAGTGTGTGTATGTGTTTGCGCACGCATCACAGATCATTTGACAGCTGGTATTTAGAGCATTTACAAACTGAATCCATTAGGCTTAGATCTGTTTTGCTACAGCAGGTAACCAACAAGTTTTAAGGCATGACTTTCAATGACAGGAAAACACACTTGCCAATTAAAACATCTTTATGCGACTGTGTTTGTATTCCTAGCGTGGTATTTATGTAATGCGATCGCAGAAGGAAGATAGCACAAACAAGATTAGAAAGGTAAAATGTAAAAAAACACTATAAAATTCCGTTATAATTTAGATGTTTTCTTAAACTAGAAGTAGACTTTTGATCTTTTTTAGCCATAATTCAGCTGTGAGACATATGATGAGGTTTTCTAAAGATGTACACAAACGTTGTACTTAAAAGATACCACAGGTAAAATATTACTGCAGTCAAAGTTAGCGATGGGAAGTTTGGATCATTTTAGTGACTCGGTTCTTTGAATCTCGTTCAACAAAATGAACAAATTCTAAAGTCATTTAGTTCATTTGATCAGAAATAAAATATAAATGTTACATTATTAATACACGCCCCCAACACGTCTACGTACACAAATTTTTGCTATAGATTCAGTATAGAAAATATTACAACACAGCTAAGGACTTGACTGATCGCTGTTGGCTCTTATATTATAATAAACAGAATGAGCAGCTCACCTCTCATATCTTCTGGTCTGAGTCTATTGCACTGCATAGCGTCTATGGGAGTCACGTGACAAAAAACAACAAAAAACAAACGACTAGGAGTAGAAGACTCATTGAGAAGAACCGTTTAATTCTGTTTCCTGTGTACTGCATGGCATAGCGTCTCTGGGAGTCACGTGACAAAGGAACAAACGACTCGGGCTAGAAGAGTCATTGAGAAGAATCGCTCAATTCTGTCTCCTATGTACTGCACTGTATAGCGTCTATGAGAATCACGTGACTACTGTTATACTGAACGTCCAGCCTCCTAACACACAGTATGACTGCAGATCACTCGCTACTGTCGAGTCTGGTTCCTCACAATGTTTCCTCCTACTGTCATCTCAGGGATTTCTTTTTATTTTTTTATTGACATCACTCTCGGCTTGATCAACAGGGACAAAGACTGAATCTGTAAAGCTGCTTTGGGACAATGGCCATCCTTAAAAGCGCTATACAGTACAAATAAAGTTGAACTGAAATCTAAAAGACTGGATGCTGTTTGAGAAGGAAATCACACATCACTCACTCTAGTTAGAAAAACCCGAACACATGAGTTTTAGGGGCGTATACACTTGGCCATGCAAACCTGCTCATCAGCACGCTCTTTATAGGGTTATAGATTTTAACATTAGCCGGCTCTTCCTGAGTCAGCATTAGAAATGTCCTGATGGTATCTTTGATGTCTCAGAAACTGTTATAAAAATGTGTTATATCTTAGTGTTATATTATATTTAATGTGTTAAATATAATAGCAAGAAAAGAAGATAAGAAACCAACAAGGTCTTGAAGGCGCTGATTAAAAAATAGATATGAATACTTAAAAAGAAAAAAAAAAAAGAAAAAAAAAAAAGGGTATGCACATAGGAGAATACCTCCAAGCAGGAAAAATCGAACAACTTGGGAGTGTGTATGGTAATCCTTGTCTTTATATGCACCTCAAGACACAGCTGTGTTGCTGAAAGGGTCACGGAGTCTTTTCCTGCATATCTAAGCCTTCCTGTCACTAATGTGGTTTAAATCCACGGTACTACACACTCCTCTGCTTCTTCTACTGTTTGTCTATTCATTTATGTATTACATTCATTTATGCAGAAAAGCGTTTCATCTCAGGAGATCGCACATCGATATCTCAGCGCGGCGTCGTTACATGATACGGTACCAGGAGCTGCAGCGTGCTCGAATGTCAGCTGCTGCTTCAGTGCTGATGCGCAATGATCGGAGATACGCTCAACCCGCTTGCGATCTGATAAAGCTAATGTTTTAGCAGTGACAGCTTAATGTGCCTTGACTATTTACGTGCTTGTCGCCTTCAGCACCTTTTCGCAAAACTGCTCAATCGTGCTGTTTCCCCGTTTGAAACCAGTCCAACTTGGAGAGCACGCGCCACATCACGGAGATATTCACTCTCCCAGAGCGGGAGGTGCTTTTGTAGGAGGCGAGCCAAAATGAGCCATCGCCACGGCCCTCGTCTCACCTTGCTTTTGCTCGTCTCGCCCGGCTGAGATATCGATCCAGAAATTCCAATAAAACCCGAACAGAAATGATCATAAAACAAACCAAACAGAGACTGAATACGAACGGGCTCGTCAGCAGGCTCGCGCTGAATTGTGGTGAGGAGGCGGATAAATAGAGCGCAGTAGGAGGTTGGTGGTCCAAGTGCTGAATAAAACTCACCCCAAGCGGTACAGTATGAAATACTGGCTTACAAGCGAGAAGGAAACACAAAAAGCACAGAAGCAGTCACTGAAAAATCTCTCCTGACCCTCTCTCTTATTTGTGTCAAGTCAAGTCAGCTTTATTTAGTGTATTTAAAAAGACAGCCCGTGGCAGCCAAAGTGCTGTACAGTAAAACTATTTGTAAATCCAAACAACAATAAAATAGAATAAGGAGGAGAAAAAAATGCTTTTAAAGATAGAATGGATGAAAACACAGGCTGGAAACCGAAGACCTGATGCTATAGCCATCAAAAAGACTTGAAAGTTCAAGGAGTAAATCACGTGTAAAATTTAATTCCAATTCTGTTGAAATCTTTACACAGGGCGGGGAATCCTCACTTTAATCACGAGTACCCTTAAACATCAACCTCATGATAACCTTTTAAACTTGACTGTTCTGTGTTCATGCTAAACTCGTTGGCATAATAATCACCAATTAATTCAGACACGACTGTTCTACTGGGTGAAAGTCTTATTAATATCTATTTATTAGGTCTTTTAAGCCATTTAATACTTTGTCTCCTAGATAGAGACTGTACCCAGTTCTTTGCGTAGTTAATGATGTGATGGCTCATGAGAGCTGAGGACATTTTGACAGCAATTATCTAAATACAAATGTAACTGATTAGGTCGCTATGGCATGAAGTTATGCAAAAAACGTACTCAATCACACTTAAATCCAACCATTAGCTAGCACAGCTTTTAATCTTTAGCAAGACTTACTCCTCTGACCTCTGCATTTGTTTGCATGTTTTATATACTGCTTGGCACCCCCCGCCAAAAAAATGCAGCTTTGACTTTAGAACAGATTACAGCACACAATGTGGTGTATGAAAATGATTCCTCATGATCCCAGAAACACTCTTTCACAAACTGAATCTGGGAATATGCCTGTGCCATCGGGGACCAAATACTCCACTGATGTGATAACCTGGTCATTTTGTACATTCAGGTCATCAGCTGACTTCATTGGCCACAGAACATTGCTAGAGTCTAGACCTGACCAACTGAAGCAACCCCAGATCATAATACTGTCAATCTGAACCTTTTTCCATCGTTCCAAAGTCAAAGCCTTATGCTCCATACCCAATTTTTTTTAAATGAGTCTCACTAACCAGTGGTTTTGCTATGGCAGCTGTTTAGCCCCAATCCTGTGAGTTCTCATCCATATTGTGTGCGAATAGAAAGGCTCTTACTTTAACTAGTAAACATAGTGAAGTTGCATGGTAAAACAATCAGCAGCAAAAACCTACAGTAGCGGAGTGTTTAAGTGATCTCCATTTATGATGTCTTTCAACGCCTTCAAGCTTTCAATAATGTGTAGAAGGGCTCTTAACCCAATTCAGGCTGTTTTCTTTACAGGTAGAAAGACAAGGTTAGAAAGTAGACTAAATAAAAACACTACTAATATGGGTAATTTGGGTAAAATATTATATCTATGTTTTCTTACCAGAGAGACATCAAAGCATATTACAGGCAGACAACATCACTTTTTTGTTAGATCTTTTTTCAACTGGTGACACATCATAGTGACATACAACAGGGTTTACAGAAAAGCAAAGTTAAAATGCGTTCGTCTCTCTCTGGCCTTCCTCCAAACTCCAACAACAACCTTCTAGACCAGTAGAAATACCAGGAGGCATGATAACCTAACCTCCATCCAAGATCTAATCCTACTTGCTACTTATGCACTTTATGAGAACAGCTGGCCAGTGCTTATTTTGCTGGTGATGTGACGCGAGTTGTGAGATGTAGCATTAAAAAAAAAAAAAAAAACCAGCAACCTTGAATCTGTCCATGAGCTCCAAGCCTATAAGTGGTGATCGGCAGACATGTCTGAGCTGAGATGAAGAGCTTCTCATGATACAGTGAGTCACATTAAGACTAAGCAGATTGCTGCAATATCTTCACCATCGCTACGGCATGTCAAATAAACACAGCTGCGTGACTCGCGGAGCTCAAAATGGTCACAGGAAAAAATAATAAAAAGTCTGCCGCAGCTGTTTAAAAGAAAAGTTCTCACCCACGTCTTTAACCGTGAATGATCACGATTCCAGTTTATATTACATTTACTGAGCTAATGAAAATTCATTTGTTCCACGGTTTATCTGAGCCTCAAATATTCTTCAGGATTTCACAAGGGTAAAATTTTGGTCTCTTTCCACCGAGCACATTTCGTGGACAGCATTATGTTTTGGTTAATCAAAATCAACAGGCAGAAATAGTGTTAGGGATAAACAGTCATCAAAATATTGCCCACTTTGCTGTTAATAGAGTCAATTTACCTGAGATTTATTTCATTATTTTTGTTAGCTCCTTACGCAAGAGTATCAATCCTTTAGGAATCTAGACCGTGGCTTGTTTTCAAGCAACCCCTTCCTAATTACTTGTTGTTCAACTGCATATTGTATGAGAGAGGAAGCAGAGAAGGAGTACGTAGATTTGTCCAATGTGGAAATGCTCTGGAGACATCCTGGTGTTGTGGACGTTTTTTTCTCCCCCACACACTTATTTTCTCTCACATGAGGGCTGAACTACAATTGACTGCAAGATCTAAGATAATTAATTGGGGAAAGGACACAAATGAGCTCTCTAAACTATGATACGCATTGTGCTACGATTTAGAAAACACGTACATAAATCAGGTTTACATTATATAAAATACTCCTAGTAAAAACATCATCAATTCTGTACTAACAGTTTGTTCACAGAAACCCTATACGGTAGATGCTCCATGTAACCAAGAGTTAATAATAATAAATAAAATAACGGAAGGAGTCTCTGGTGTCTAAGTAAATTTTTAGGATTTTAAACATAACCTCTTTACCTTATCGGAAAGAATTTGTTGGGGGGAATGATTATTTAGGTGTGTGCGGGTGCCCATTAATGGATTGGTACCCTGTCCCTGGTGTGCCCCGCCTCATACCCCAAGTCTCCGTACAAGATAAAGCAGTATAGACGATGAGTGAGTGAGTAATGCCAGAACAATTGCTGGCAAACTGCTGTGGTATAAAAAACCCCCAAACAAAATAAAAACAAAACACTAAGATTTTGTTACAGAAAAATCACAACCTTCAGATGGTAAGTTCAGCGAATCCTATTAGTTGTGTTGGGGAAGTGACACGTATCTCATATTATATGGTGGCGTTAATGTGTCAGGCCATGGAACTTGCACTAAATTATGCAGAACAATGTGGAAACGTAGTTAGCGCAAGCATGCAGATGAAATTTCTCATGAATGCATAGACGTCAAGCATAGTGCTGTGATGAGACTCTTGGTTGGAATAAAACATTTGAATGGGACAAATGTGAAAGCTGCAGCAGCCATTCCAGTGAAACAGGCAGTCTGACCATCCGCTCCGGTGTACTGAGAAAACTTTCTACATTGATGGTATTCAAGCACTAGTGAAACGCTGGGATGAGTGCATTAGTGTTGCAGGGGATTATATTTTAAGGAATAAAGTTACTGTAGCTTTTACTCTTATAACAGTGTTCAGTTATTCTGCATAACCAAAAGTCTGAACAGACCTTGTATAGTATATCTAATAATATGAAACACTCAATAATGTATACTTTACATTATACATAACATATACAGTATGTATAACTTTGATGTGCTTTAGACTCAACTGAATTAGAATTATTTAATGGCCTTGAAACTAAAATAATAACCTTAAAGTCTACATATTTGTGTACATATTTTAAAGTTGGATATATACTGTATATATAACGCCTCTAATCTGAGGTGCTGTTTCAGGCTGATAACTCTAAATGAATTTCTCGTCTGCGGCAGAGGTACAGTAGGTTTTGGTCTCGCCCTCCTGGGAAAGCCTTCATGAGAGCCAGTTTCATTATGGTGCTTGACGGATTTTGCAAA
>JAOTQY010175955.1:0-12524 GCA_026413445.1 Dolichallabes microphthalmus | reverse complement strand
GCCCCGGGATTTGCCGCTCGGCGCGGCCGCTAGGCGGCGCGCAACGTCGCGTTGATATATTTGATAATAGTATGATATTATGAATAGTATATTAATATAATATATTTTTCTTTTCCTGTCTCCTGACGTATATGTATATTTTGTTTATATGACTCTTAATGTGTGTGTGTATATACACTATATATATATAAACAGGGTTTGCTAAGAACCTGTTGCCTATGGTAAGAATAGGTTGCCTATGTTTTAGGGCTTGACTCCATCAGAGGAACAAACTAAAGAAACACTCTAGGTTGGTGGATGTTCCTTTTTTAAGGATTTACTTTAAGCTTTTAACAGACTTGGGCACTTTTTTCTGAATTGCTCTTTTGTGAATTGTCTTTTTTTATAAATATACCAATATTTATATTATATTAAGTATAATATATATTCCTGAGCAAACCTAGATGCGTGCCAAGCTGCATGCCTATTTGTTTTTCATAGTCAGAGAATTTTTTTTGTTGGCACCTAGCAACAGCAATGTGTGACTTAAGCCAGCTAAGTGACAAGCAGCAGGCAATATGGCCTTAAAACTGTTTATCCCCCAAACGGCTGTAATTGAATACAGATTCAAACCCTGAAAAGCCATTTCTTAAAATCCAGAGCTGCATTTCTGTTACATGGAGATACTGGGCAGTCCTGTTAATACCCAGAAATACTGTCTGCATGCGCAGCACATCATTTGGAAGAACTCGGTGGTTTACGACCATGTTTTCAAGAAGGAAGGTGCTCAAGAATAAGCATAATAGTGACTCAATTTCTCATCCACATCAATTACAACTGATCTGTCTCCTTGTTCAGCATGTTTTCATTGACTTTGTGAGGGAGGAAGAAAGACAAGCAGTGTTTGCCAGTGAGTCAGTCGGTGATTAGATATTATTAGTTATAATGTGAGATGTGGCTGCATGGTGTACTTGCATCTCAGACTCAAGTCTGTGGGAGTGTGTGTGGGTGGAGTCTGGATGTTTTCCCAGTGCTTGGTTGGTTTGCTCTGGGTACTCTGGTTTCCTCCCACAGTGCAAAGACATGCAACGTACCCTAATTGGTGTTTCTGTATTGCTTGAAGTGTGTGTGTGTGTGTGTGTGTGTGTGAGTGTTTGTCGCCTGTGATGGATTGGCACCCTGCCCGGGTGTAGCCAGCCTTAGGATATTTTCCAGGGTTCCCACAACCCTGTACAGGATAATGCGGTATAGAAAATGAATGAATGAATGAATGATTAAATGAATGAATAATTAGTTGCATTTCTTAGTGAAGTCTAAGCTCAGAAGAACTCTCATTTCTAATTGATTAGAAATTGTTGATTGCTTTTCTCTAACAGCAGCTCTGAGAGTCATTCCAGCTGCAGTGTTTAAGTTTATATTAACATTCTTGCTTCTTGTATAGTACCCACTTACGCAAAGACAATTTAGCCCGCATAATTGCTGATATGATGAAGTGTTCTGCGTCTCCAATATCAACGCCCTATAATGGAGCTAAAGCCGTACAGACAGAAGAGAAGCGGTGGTGTTGTTGTGTACAGAACTAACAGGGGGAAATGTTCTTGCAGACCTTCTACTATCGATGGGACGATCAGTGATCATAGTCGATGATCAGTTAATTTCCTGTGCATTTTAAGCACTAATTATGAAAAATCGATTTTAATCATTAAAATGTCTAAAACACAGCATGTTGCGCATTTCTTTTCTGCACACCTGGGCAACTGCTGCATAGCGAAACCATGCATGTAGAGAACTGTGCATGCTCAATTGTGAAGTGGTGAACGAGTTATCTCATGGTGACCTGTTATACAATTCTGTTTAAAAAAAAAGCCCGCTCCTGACCCAATAGTTTAGTTTTGAGCAGAAAAAATTGGGCAGGAAGGTATATACTTTTTTTTTTTTTTTGTCATAGCATGCATGCATCTATGTAGTGAAATAGTGTCTTTCTGCCAAGGAATTAAAAAGACCAGTAGATCTGTTTGCCTGTCTCCATCTTTCTCACCACCAGCCCCTGATTCTGTCCCTCACTCTGATTCACCTGCAGCCTTATCTTCATGTCTCTTGTTCATTTCTCCTGCTTTCACTTTTCTCTGTGTCCATCTATGTCTCTACTGGCCTCTCCTGCCTCTTGTATTTCTCTTCATATCTTCTTCCTGCCCCGTCTGCATCCTTTTCTGGATGAAAAAAAAACTTGCCCTGAATTTAAACCATTCTTTTTACTTCCTTTTCATTTCCTTTTTACTACTGCGACCTACAGCAGCCAAGATATGAAACAGTTTTTATGATTAAAATCCACATCTTTCATTAAGATACAATAAAAGAGAATGTGGTTAATACATTGCAATAAAACTATTAGATCACTCAAAGATGTAACACAGAGAGTTATTGTGGTTATGGGTGGCGTGATCACACACAATTCTGTGAAGGGAGTGACGGTCAGGTGAGTTTCATGGAACGCACACCTGATGAGGATATGTCAATTAGTGAGAATGAGTCAGCGCAAGCTATAAAGAGCGAGCAAGAAAGAGATTTGCTCAGTGTGTGTTTCTTCATCTATTCTGAAAAGCAGAGTATAATATTCACAACGAGCAAAAGGATGAACCTTGATTCAACTCAAAACCTTACATGTTCATCTTCCTTTCCAAGTGATCTTTAGATGTTCCTCTAACGATCCTCATGGTTGTTATATTCCATTCTAGCAGGAAATGGAGCGCACTAGTCGTGTGCAGACTCTGTGCTTTAGAGTTTTAATCTTACTGTTTAATATCAAATTCTGCCATTAACTTTACTTTTGGCTAACAACATGCAAACCGCCTTATTGAATCATGTTTAGCAAATGTTACGAGTGTAACCGAGTGCAACGGTTGTAGGCTTTGACAAAGAGAAGCTCTTACTTCTGCTTGAGTTACTGCAGCAGCTAGTGGTGTGTGTAGAGCCACACGTCAGTAGCAGTGGCAGCGATGCTGTATGTGTGTGTGGGGCGTTCAGATGCAGTACAGAGTGCAGCTCTCTCACGTTCTGAAAGCGCTTTTGTTTGTTTCAGTCTTAAACAGCTTATGGACAAAACTGTGGTTTTGTGTTTTGTTTTTACATTCGCAGTGTTGGGAACGGAAAAGTTGAGGTGGTGGTTGGTTTGGGGACGTGTAGCAGATCTGGGAAAAAACATATAGTGGGGGGGGGGACCTGCCCATGTTTAGATTTGTCTCTGGTTTTGGGGAAAATGATACAATACAAAGAAGGAAAATCTTGAAACCGTGAAGAGCATGATATGCAAAACTGTCACAAGGAATATACGTACAAGGGTAAATACTAGTTGGCCTACAATGAGAATAAACACCTGCTATGAGAGCTGCCTCGTGTTTGAAACGTTAGCATATTCGGTAATAGATGCTTTTTGACGTACGTGTGTGTAATGTACTCTGGGTGTAGTAATAGTTAACGGTGGTGAAACACAAGTGCGGGAAGCATTGCACTGTGTGGTAACTGATTATTAATCGATCGTTGATTGGTTTACTCAAACCGATGATGGATTACAGAATGGCTCCTGACTCCCATCACTTCCTTCTACAATTACAAAATGACAGACCTTTTCTGTAACCTTATCATTGATTATTGTTCCTACAGTATGAGAGCATGCAGCATCATGTTCTGTACAGTACCTTACCTTTAAGACCAAGCAGAGCTAAGTTGAATGCACAGCTTTTGTTTACTCAAGTTGATGGTTCACAAGTTAGCTCTTTGCATCATTCTTGAGTAAATACTTTGAGTGTTTACAGAGGCAAATTGCACATAATGCCTCTCTTCGAGCTCTCTCTTTTTTTTCCTTTTTTTTTTATCCAGACACATCAGTGAGTTTTATTTTCAGAAAAAAAAGGGTCTCAGATTAGCTGTAAACGTGCACTGACTGGTAATTTTCAGATTTATGGTAATCTGTTAACAGCTTCATACTGATTTAAGGTATTGTAGGGTGCTGTTTACACAATCACTCCAATAATCTGGTAACTGCAGGGATCAGGTCATTAGTGTGCATGTAAACACATTCAGTCTTTTCAGAAGGATCAGGGGTGTTGGATCTGCATAGGAACCGATTAGTGGTCGACTCTTACCAAATATTTTTCACAAAGTTGTCCTGATGATTGTACTCATAAAGCCCAGAGCAGTGCATCCCTGTACAGTAGTACACAGTTCATATCACTCAGTAACACACTCTTGTTCTTTTACTTCTCATTCCTCAGACTTAAAATGTTTGTTATAATCAAATTAATATTCTTATATATTTTTTTATTAATTAAAACGTACCCTTAGTTAAATGTCTGTTGAATATTATAATACTTGTCTAATATGTTTCATATGTGTTCTAACAAAGACAGGTGCCTCGTATACAGTAACTTATATAACCTCTATAAGATGTCTAGATGAATAAAGAGATTCTGAGTGGGATTTCAGCTCGGATAATACAGCGGCTCAGTTTGTTCCTGCTGCAAGACTGTTCAAGGTCGTTTTCTGACAGTTAATCCTGAGATCATTTAGTAGCTATATTAAGAATCATGTCAATGTCTGGTTTGCCAAATGAGACCACGTGGCCTAACTGTTCACTTTTAGTGACATGACCACTATCATCAATGAGACATTGGACTTGAATCCCACTGTATTTCCGAAAGTATTAAGAGAATTAAAAAAAACAGTATTAGCACTTAGAATGTCGGTTTCGATTAATTGACTCGGAGGAAACTAGGCTATGATTGTAGAAGCGCAGCCATCTTGGTTTCCAGTTTCATCGATGTCTGGAATTGAATGGAGTGGCGTCCGATCAGCATGGCTGGGCCGTGATATCCAAACCCCACTGGGTCGACAGAACTGAAATTCATCCAGGTAAACACCATCACACATTCCATCACATCTTCGCCTTCTTGTTCACCAAGCCATTTGCTTCAAAGTGGTGTAGTCGGTATTCAGACTATTTCTGCGAGACGGCATTTCCATTTGAACACCAGATGAAAGTAACCTGTAGTTTAACTGATCTCTCACACTAAAAAGAAAAAGTCTTTGCAGACTAAATGCCTGTAGAATTGTTTGCAGTGTGGGCTAAGGGTTAAATTTGCCTCTAGGACACAGTGCTTTTCACCAGCGCTAAAATGAGTGAAGATCGCTTTTGTTTGTTCAAAATACATTTCTGCCCTTAGGGCAATCGGTTTGATGTTTTATTCCTGTTCAAAGACACTGAACCTATCTAATAACCTTTAAAGGATGCCAATGTTTGCGCTCCCCTCCTTGAATTTGAAAATGTGCCCAGAGTCATTTTGTAATTGCTGTTTGCTCGGACTTCTTATTAGCATTTCAATGTAAGGATTGCGTCTCCTCTTATTACAATTTTCCCCAACATATTCCCTTAAATGTCACTCTCTAAAAGTCACAGGCTTTTTAAGGGTCACTAACAATATGGCATGAGGTGAGTCGATCATCAGGTGTCAGACGTGTTCTGTTTTTAGTGAGAATGTAAATCTGTGCTTTCTGTTCGAGTCGGTTTCCTGCATGATGTAAAGTGTGCACATTCGGTGTTCAGACTTGCAAATTTGAGAGATTGTGTAGACCATCAGAAACTTTCAGTCTTTCGGTATTAATAAGATTGTTGTTAGTTTTGCCTTTAGCGTTGCACCTGCATGAAGAGGTGAACAAAGTAAATATCAAGAATGAAAACTTGATGTTCACCTCATATGAAGATTTTATTACTTTATATTAGCATACTCGTTATATTATACATAGTAGGGGTGCAATAGATCACAAGTGTCTCAATTCTCATAAGATCACAGATTTTGTCACAGATGGGATAATTTTTTTGCTTTGGTGAAAAAAAAGGAGACTTAAATAATTTTGCTTGTTATTTGTGCTGCACAAGTGATTGCATAAAAATCTAAATCACAGTGCAGTAACAGTGCAGTAATTGAATCGTGAAAGGCTGCAATTTATTACAGGTAATATACGCATAGTCTGGAATTCATGTAGAGTTTGTCAATAAATTACAAATTTGTCTATTTTGCAATGCTTTCGAGGTGATGGTTATATATTGGCAACCAATTTTTATATGATCATTTGTGCAATCGTACGTTTAATAGTTACATATCGTTGTTTTAGTCAGAATATGTGTCAAAATAATCACAATATGATTGCCTGCAGTCTTACGTTTTATTTATTACTTTATTAGAACTTGTCACAAAGATAGAAAAAGAAGACGTACCTTTTTATGTTAACATTGTCCGCTTTTTCCTAAAGAATTGTAATTTAATTAAATGTTCTGTATTGAAATAATTAAAACAGTACGTAATGATGATTAAAAAAAAATCCCAAGTTGCTCAGCTTGACCAGAGACGGCTTTTCTGTTTCCTTCAGCGTGGACCTTGTTCTAGTCGTGTTGCCAGATTGGATGGTTTTCCACTATTTGTTGTACTGTTTGGGATAGAAATGTGTGTACTAACAAAGTATGTGTAAATAATTGTTTTCAGCATGGCATGAGGAGCGTCTATCAGTGTGATCTGGCAACCCTGGCGTGCACAGAGAGTCTCAGCAGGTGAAAATTAGATGGTGATGACCGGTGTTTAACTCGGTGATGCCCAGATACAAAGCTATACTGCAATACAGCAAAACTCCATTTCACAGTGTGAGGATTAAACTTTACAATTAAATAGCAGGTCACATGCGTGCCAAACCATGGGGAGAGATCAGGTCGGATCACAGATGTGGAATAGTCCATCACACCACTAGCATATAATTATATCCAGGCTACCAGATTCTACCTGGCACAAATAAATGTGGTAAGAGCCTGGGAAGTCTGTTGTTTAGACTATAATTGAGGATTGTTCAGTAGATTGCATATTACTGTGTTCTTATTGCTTTGCCTTAAAGAAAGTCACTGTGTCTGGATGAATGATGAGGTAATTCATGCTCAAGGTAACCCTTATAGATGTTTATAGCTCCAATCCAACATCACGCTAGGTTTCTTAAAGGTCTCACTCAGGCTTTGTTCAATAAAGAGTGATATCTGCAGAAAAGAAATAAACGAGTGCTCAGATGAAAGACGACAAGAAGCGATAAAATCTTCATCCAGCTTCCTCATTCAATCTCAGCAGAGCCCGAACACTTGTAATGTATATTAATGTGTCATTGACGTGTTGTACTAATCCATAGTGTCAAGGGCAAGCTGAAGCAATTAAGACGGAGATCTGAAAGTAGAAAATGTATGCCTATTGAATTTGTATTGACCTAAGCTCCACTGTGAGGTAAGCTTAAAAAGGCAGGCCTTTAACGTTGGCACATGAGTCTGAAATCGAAGCGGCATCCAACAGAACATCACTCACTGCGTCATCCTCAAGAGTGACTAGAAGGTTCATACACGCGCCGTGTTGAAGAGGCTTTCATCAGTTTGTAGACGATGCTTTTCTGTGTTTTAAACATTCCAGAAATTACATTAAATGTTGAGCTTTATCTTTATTTAATCTGATTCCACACTGCGCACAATTGTACTTTATGAGGGCTGTACCGAAAATAATGCAAAAGTGGGCATACCTTTTTTTGATTAACTTACATAGATCATTCTATCATCCGAACCCTCATGCTTTACTGATACTGAGAATTATTCATATACTAGTAATCTAGCGATTTTCCTCTCGAGGAGGGTGCTATATGCGTCGCTTAACAGAGCCCATCAGCGCGTTAGTTATCCATATATGGCCAGAGTGTGTGGAAGGAACGGAACTGAAAGAAAAAAAAAGAATGAAAACAGAACCTTCAAAGATGAATGGACATGATGACTCTTTCTACTGGAAGTTTAAAACCAGTTTGTCTCATATGTTTCGAAAGCGTGGCGATAATGAAAAGCAGCAATGTGAACAGCCAAACTATGAGACAAAGCAGGAGTCTTTCACATTCAAATGTCTTTCACATTTCACATTTACATTACATTAAAGATTGATTAAAGAATATTGTATTTCAAATTGTGTGTATATATCTATATATATCTATCTATATATATTTCAATATACAAGGTCAAGTTTCAAACTGTCTGCATGTTTAACATGGTTAATGAAAATTGACAATTATTCTTTTTATATACTTACAGTGCCTGCATACAGTATATACAGATATCTGAAAGTCAGACCTCGGCTCGAAGAAAATCCTATTGACAGAACTTTCATAAATTTTAATTCAGTAAATCCCCTGATCTATACAAAGGTACTACTCCACACAGTCCACATCACAAGCGTGATGATTTGCATCATCGTTGAACCTAACTCTCAAATCCTCTTTGAAAATCCCCTTTGTTGCAGTTGATGGTCTCCCACAGCGTGGTTTGTCTCCGATGCTGTCTTTCCCTTTCCTTAATCCTCTTCATCCATCTGTGCACATGTCAGTGGTGCCATCTCCATAGACTTTCTGTAGCTCACTGAGAGACCATCAACTGCGACAAAAAGGATTTTCAAAGAGGATTTGAGAGTTGGGTTCAGCGTTGACGCGAACACATCGCTTGTGATGTGTTCTGTGTTGAGTAGTACTTTGGAAGTGCATAGTTGAAATATAGTTGGAAACCTTGTTCAGTTGTAAACTAAAAGGCAAAACAACAAGGAAATTAGTTCATTTGGAACCAGAAGAAGACCTTGCTAAGACATATGTGACGGCACACTTACAGGTGGGGATCAGAAATGTAAAAACAGCGTGTTATTTGAAGTTCTTACACGTTCCAGTAGATTCAATGAAATATCTGCTCAGTGCAAAATCAGTTTTTTTTAAAAACCGCAGACTCTATAATTAAATCAGTGTAAAATGCCATCTTAAAACGTACAAACAAGCTAACATTCATATTCAGGATTTAAGACTCGTCTGATGGTCCTTTTTTCTCTGGGTGTGAGATCCAAGAGATGTATATCATCAGAGATTTTTTCCTCTCAGCAGCTCAGTGCAACAGCATTCTCATATCTGTGACCCTGAACTTAAACGCTGTAGCGACTGCTTAAAATTTTCTTTGAAATCTTCCAAGTGAGAGACACTGAGCTGTGTTGTGGCAGCGCTCACTCTTAAAATCTCTTATAGTTGTGTTGACATTGGACAAGGACACTTTCTAAAAATAAAATAAAATAAATGTATTTCAGCTCAGAAATCACCAAGCCCTTAGGCTGCGCATGCTGATTTGAACACAGCTGTGTGTGTGTCAGCCGGTTGAAAAGCTTAGCAAGAAACGACGGGCCTCTTACTTCCTCATAGGAATCATGTGAATAAATCTGGGATTGTAGGATGCCTTGGCTGAAAGTGAAACACAGTGGGCTTTTCTACGAGGCACAGCAGTCGTCTTCCTTCTTTAGGCGGAGTGCTGTTTTTGGGGTTGAGCTTGGGATTTGGATGAAGCTGTTTTCCCTGTGTGTGTGTGTGGTAGGACCGGGATTGTTCATCTATCTCTTCAGCCCTGCAAATGCCTTTTATAGAACGTTATTGAACTTCTTTCTGTTTTCCCCTTCTCTCTTATTTGTCATTTGTCTTTAGCAAAGGTCACTAATGCTGCAGATATAGTGTAGGGGAGTGGGT
Source organism: Dolichallabes microphthalmus (assembly GCA_026413445.1). Classification (NCBI taxonomy): domain Eukaryota; kingdom Metazoa; phylum Chordata; class Actinopteri; order Siluriformes; family Clariidae; genus Dolichallabes; species Dolichallabes microphthalmus. Next base: position 2,939 of record JAOTQY010175955.1, on the reverse strand, counting down.
AGTACAGTGTGCCAGAAAATTGGGCCTCCTGCTAGCACTGTTATCCCTGTTAGCACTTGCTTGCTTGGTTGTGCTACACACCATGTGTGTGCATGTCAAAAAATTTCAGATCAAATCTCTGGTAAATGTGCCATATGACGTTTTCACATCGTTCTCATCACATAGTAAGTGGACGAGTTTAGTACTTAATACACTTTGTATAATACATTTAATTTATAATGGTCTTTTTAATTGGAGACAAATAATGTACTGTATGGCTAAATGTTTCTTATACAACTGTTCAAAAAGGTGTGCTTTTGGAATTGCCCTTATAATCTCACCCCTTCTGAGAAGGCTTTCCACTAGATTTTGCAGCTCTGTTGTGGGGAATTGTGCTTGTTCAACCACATGAGCATTAGTGAGGTCAGGAGCCGAGGACACCTAAGGTGCACTCAGAGGTTCAGTGGTGTTATTCCAACTTTGTGGCAAGCGTTTGGAGAAAGTCCAGCAACGGATGTCCACATGTGCATCAGTTATGAATTTTACCCTTATAGAGTCAAAATCTACCTATTATCAAGGTCCTCATTTCTTTCCTAAAGAACAAATATTTTTATAGTGTTTATACTGTAATTCCAAAATCCTGATGCTAATTTGTTGGATGTTTCTGTATTCCTAGCAATCCCATGACCTTTACATTTATGCATTTGGCAGACGTTTTTTAGATTTTTATCTCCTTATACATCTGAGCAGTTGAGGGTTAAGGGCCTTGCTCAAGGGCCCAACAGGGACAACTTGTGGTTGTGGGATTTGAACCTGGGACCTTCTGATCCGTAGTCCAATGCCTTAACCACTTAAGTGTAGTGAAGTTTAACTGTCTTAATCAGAAGGAGAGAGGATCAGTCTTTTTTAATGGCTGAAACAAAAGAACAACAGTTTATTTTTTTCATAAATTATTCAATTATCCAGTAATGTCATCCTAATGAGAAGAACGATATAGAATTAGTGGAGGCTTTCGACGCCATCTATATGCCACAGATGTTTCAAGTTACAACGGGGACTTTGCTCAGCTAATTTGTGATCAGTGAGATGATGAAGACGGTGGCATTGATGATGTTTTTAGCATGAGCAGAAGATACAGAAGATTAAAGTGAACGAGCTGGACTGGACTAAAGCAATGCTTTACATTATAATGTAGAAAATAAATCCAAACTTGTGTTCAAACTTTTAACTGGCGCTGTAAATCTTGGATTCCACTGAAGATCTGGAGGAATTGTGAAGTAGTGGCACAATAATGCACCGCTTTTCCTGGGCCAAACAGTCAAAATGGCTCTTCCCTAGCCACACAGTTCTCAAGATTTAAGCCATGATGCTGACGGAGTGTCCAAGGAGTGTGTAAGTGGAGGGGTGTAGTTTGGCTCGGCTGCAGCACCTCCCCCACTTCCATGGCAAACTCACAGAGAGGGTGTAATGTGATCTCTTGCATTAACTTGAATGGCAACCGCAGTCCCCTGACTCTATTGCTTATATCTGGGGAACCGTATATGCTAGAGCTTTTGATTGCTTCAGAGACTAGGCTTTTGCCTTGCAGAATGTCAAGTGTCGTGTGTATATTTTTAAAAATGTGGGTCAGGAAGCCATTTTTTCCAATGTGGTTCAAAAGGTATGTTTTTGAATAAAGCTTTATAACACACAAACAGGTTGAAAAATCTTTAAAATTTGAACAAGGCAGGAGACGCAGCTCTCTAGTTTGATATACGTTTTGTGGGGATGCGAGTGTGATTTGGCGATAGAGAGATGGAGGAATATTCTTTGCTGATTTACTGCCTGTCCCCTGTAAAATGCAGTTCATTTTCTATGGAGTGAGTTTGGAATGAGGTAGGGGTCGTATTTGAAGAGGCTAATTATTCTTAACCAACATGATTTTTTTAAAGCTCTGTTTTTGAACTTTTCAGATTGGACCAAAAAATGAGAGCGGTAGGAGTCACACGAGCAAAGGGCTTTGGCACGTGTCCCAAACAAACCTTCTGAATCGTCAACTCGAAAGTGTTTTGTGCCGAGGTTGACTCCAGTCCATAGTGCACAGGAGACCTGCCTGAAAGTCTGGATTTAACTAACAGCTGAATCTGTACAACTGGAAAATCGTCGGCCCATTTACTTATAAAAGTAATTTTTTTCCTTTCTCGTGAGGTCTTATGCTAAGCAATACTATAACTAGTATAAATACCAGTGAAGGCAGCCTCAGGGCATCCCTGCCAATAACGAGTAACATGCAAGTTCAAGTAAGCTTTATTGCCACTTTAACGTTCCTCCAGGACCAAGGTGCTACATGCAACATAAATTTACAACATAAATTAACAGAAAAACTAAAACTAGCTAACTAAGAGGCCTGGTTATCTGGCTAGCGGAGGACAAGACAGATTGACCTGACAACATAAATTAACAACATAAAGTGAACGTGCAAATGTGCAAACAAGAGCAACAAAGTGACCGTGTGACAAACACAACATAACCTAATACTTTGTGGTGTTGAGGTGATGAGTTGAGGTAGTGGAGAAACAGTAAACGTTCCTTAATGTAGCAGCAAGAATTAAGAAGTTAGTGCAAAAAGTAATGAATATTGTGCAAAAGAGCATTTACAGGTTGGTGTGTATTATAGTGTGGTAGTGTAGGTCAGTGTGTCTGCGTTGTGTTGATTAGTCAGTCCAGTCTCAATGTTTTGAGGTAGTTGGGTTAAGCTGAGTCATAATGTGTGTGTGTATGTGTGTGTGTGTGTGTGTGTTTATGTTTATGTTTATCAGTCCAGTCCCTTTTTATTGAGAAGACGGAAAAAAGGAAAAAATCTGTTTTCTTGTGAAAAAAAGCTGTTGCACACTCGGGATGTGTGTGGCTTTGCGGATGCAGCGTGTGGTGTAGATGTCCTCAATAGAGGGGAGAGAGACCCCGATGATCTTCTCTGCTGT
>JAOTQY010175888.1:0-12540 GCA_026413445.1 Dolichallabes microphthalmus | reverse complement strand
TGAAACTTTGATGCTCAAAATAAAAATACAGGAGACAAAGAACTTCAATGGACTTCTTGTCGTGAGTGCAAATCTGACATTAAGCTACGCGTCAAAACTGTAAGTAGTGCGACCGCATCCACACCAAGGAAAGTTCCAGATTGTTTATATCCTTTAACTTTATATAATAAAGGCTAATGTACATTGTTTGATCATTCTTGTCATGTGCAGTCACGAAGTGATGATATAATTGTAATTGCCTTGGTTTAGTACTCCAGTGATTTTGAAGGCTTTAGTCAAGTAAAATTTTTAAGAGGTCTTATAGAGGTATTTATAAAGATATTATTTCCTTATGGTTTACTCATTCTCTCTATTGCTCATCCCATAAAGGGCTGTGGGAGGCCTGGAGCCTATTCCAGGGGACTCAGGGCACTAGGCAGGTTGCACACTGGATGGGGCGCCAGTCCATCAGAGGGCACACAAGCATGCACACAAGGGCAATTTAGAAATGACAGTTAGACTAATCTGGATGTCTTTGGGTTGTGTGAGGAAAGCAGAATATCTGGAAGTAACCCACCAAACATGCAGAACATGCAAACTCCACACTCACAGACCACAGGCAAGACTCGCACCCTCAGTACTGAAGATGTGAGGCCACAGTGCTAACCAATATGCAGCCCTTTATGTTTTAATTCCTCTAAATCATTTATATTCAATAATTAATTTTTTCTGTTTGTTAGCAAATAAATTTCTGATTTGCATCACTAAGATAAGTTGGAAAATGAACTTGTATTGAGTACACTTCTTACAGCTATGGACCTTAACAGATTAATTCAGAAGTTGCATGGACAAACAAGCTCTACAGCAGGCGATGTGATTAGATGAGTTCATCATCCACACTGAGCTCCTGGACCTGTACTCGACCTACAGCAGGCGGTGCTGGATCAAAGCCAGGAAGATAGTGAAGGACATCAGCCACCCCGACTATGGACTGCTCTCTCTGTTGCTTCTACTCCCTGTAGGCAGAGAGAATGAGAAGCTTCTTTCCGCAGGCTATTTAGGTCCTCAAACAGAACAACACAACAAACTAAAAACTAAATTTGCTTTTGTTCACAAAATAAACACACCCTACATTAATCATGACAGAATCAGTCACATTTCTTGCATGTTGCACATTTCTTGTTGGCACACTGCTTATTTGCACATAAAATGAGGAATAACTTGCAATTTAGGACATGGAAAATTACATTGCTTCTGACGCACATATCATATAATTTCATGCTCCCTGTTTCAATTTTATTTATGTAGCACTTTTAACAACTGACGTTGTCGCAAACCAGCTTTACACACTCAAAAGATTTTTTTAAGTTTGTATGAAATGTGAATACTGTATGTATGAATCAAAATGATAAGACTGTCCCTTACGAGCAAGCCAAGGGTGATGGCAGCAAGGAAAAACTCCCTGAGATGGTAATAAGAAGAAACCTTGAGAGGAACCAGACTAAACAGGGAACCCATCCTCATTAGGGTGAAACGGACAACAGGGATTGATCTGCATCATACTGTGTGAGAAATTCAGTATAACAGGAGATGTGTATGAGTTAAAATAGAGTCCAGTTCGTTATTGGAGGCTCAGGTAGACTGTAGGAAACCTCTGTCTGCATCAGCCGAGGACAGGACCGTCTTTGCGGAAAGTGGAACCGTCCCCAGTCACCACACGCATCCCAGGCAGACCACACCACATCCATGTGAGGAGACCTCCAACCAGAAGCAGGACACCAGGATGAGTCAGACAGCTCCAGAGGGCAGAGGGGGTCTGGATCACTGGCAGCTCAGGAGCGACATGTATAGCTCGACAGAGAGACAGGGACTGTAGAGGGAAAAAGGTGAAGAGAGCGAAGAGGAAAGAGTAGAAGAGAAGGCGAGATGGCAGTTATGTACAGTCAAACAATGTATAAAGTGAATGTATATTTAGTCAAAGTGCAAGCAGGGACTCTGGCAGGACTAACTATGACAGCATAACTAAAAGGGAGAGCCAGGAGGAAACACAGACATGAGGGCTCCCTGAGATGTAAAGCAACCAATCACTTAACCGTCAATGTGATCAAATCACACTGCTGCTTTCATACCCACGTGCCATATTTTTTAATGTTTATACTGTTATATTTTTATACTGCCACATTTTATAGGTTTAATTTGTAAATTTCTGTGGAATTTATAGCTTTCTACTAATTTTATTTCATTTTGTAACTTAATTTGTAGCTTACATTTTTATTTTATTGCAAAAATTATCTTTAATTATATGTTCTAGTGCAATATTTTCATTTCTAATGAAAATTTTCTGTTTTAGGTCATGGACAATAATGGTCATATGCAGTAAGTATTTCACTACATACTGTATCATACTGTGCATGGTTGCATACTGTACGTGCAAAATAAAATTGTATTTTTAACTTGAATGCAGCAAACTTGCTCTGAGCAAATCGATCATTACTGCGGACTATCCCAGCTGACTTGCAAGCATTCTTAAGTACCTTAGCATTAACTTCATTAGATTGCTTTGTTAACAACAAGACGTTTCTGTCAACAAAGATAAAAGGTAAAGTACAATATAAGTTCAACTAAATAAACCTAGGAGTACAAATACTGAAGTGTTACACCTACCTGTAAATTAGCAAGCTTGAAAACATTTACAATATCGTTTTAACACAAATAAAACCATTATTGATCAAAAGTTACAGTAAAGTCAGCTTGCATAAATATTCCTATACTATGACTGCACAAAGCATAAATGACAGACTTTTTAAAAAGCTTTTTTTTTTCCCACAGAAAGGATGGGCTTACACTTTAATGCAAAGTAAATACTGTATCTGTTAAATTCGGTGTTGCTTGCTTTTAAAATAAGTGTTATGGACTCATCAGGTTTACATAACACCCTGCATCCCACTAATTACCCAACAAACAGATTGGTCTAATGGAAGATATCCTTGTATAATGGAATGCTATCCTTCTTTGTTTATTCCCCATAATCTAAACTATGATTCATTCAGTGCCATGCTTGAAGTTAATACAAGAAAGGTCTGTATACAGTATGTGAACGTTTATCCTCAGTATTAGTGACTCACCACCTGGCTTACAAAACATAACATTTAAAATTCTCTCCACAAGCTCTTCATTAGACTGAAATTAGATCAAATTAATTGAGCTACATTGTGATAGCCCCCACTTGCGCACACAACACCTGACTGTTATTTGACTTGACAGTCTGGCAACTAGATGAATACTAAAATGTTTTGGCTATGGCACACAGCCTGAGCAATGTTTTCATTTCACCTATTGCCTATATTTGTAATAAAGTGAAAATTTACCTGGGTCAGCATGTAAGAAAATTTTTAAATAATTCAATTTAGGATGTAATGTTGGGTTACATGCATAACTGTCTCTAATTACATTGTTCAAATAGGAACCAACTTACATATTCCCACTAATTAATTTTAAATGTGGATGCTCCACTATGTTTACTCACCAATCGTGTCTGTACATTGATGATATTTGTGGAAATCTTTTTTTTTTAGGAGGGACATAAGATGAGTAATAAAACACATCAAGAATAATATATTACTGTATGTTTACTAGTCTTCAAATGCAGATTTTCATGGAATTTTCATCCATCAGGAGAAAAAAACAAGTTGGCAAAGAGTTTGTTTTACACTCTAATTAACTGGAGATAATCTGCTTAGACGTGTAGAACATTTGGTCTTTCTGGAACACTTTTAAATTGGATTTCTTCCTATTTAGCTGAAAGACATAAATATTTCAATTATGAATGTCTCAGAAAAGCTGGATATTGTATGTCGTGTACCACAAGGCTTTATACTTGGCAGATTTTGAATTTTTCCTTAACAACAGGAATTAACAGGTACTAGAAAATAGGATCTTACTAGACTAGTTTTGAATGTCAGACTTATATATATATATATAGACACAGAGACACACACACTACAGTATATATATATATATATATTACATATATAGTGTGTGCTTGTGTGTAGATTTTTGATAGCTTTGTTCATATGTATTAAACTCACAAAAAAGGGGATGAAGCATTCTATTGTTTTTATGCATCTGAAACATGTCATCTCTGTTTTTATCATATCAATCTCTCTCCCCCATGACCCTACACAGGACAATTGGTATAGATGATGGATGGATGGATTAGTAGTAGTAGCAGTAGTCATCTTTCAGGTTCATTTTTAGGTTGATGTATGACATCTGCTATATCTCTGGTTATAATCAGCACCAAACATTACACAAATGATTAGACAGAGATCAACAAATCTAAAAATCATTACCTCATCACCAGACATGTGTCCTTGAAAAAGTCATAAATTCAAATTATTCCAGCCCAGTGAGTGATTAATAGACCTTTCAATTGGTAATTTGTATCACATATTAAATTCAAAACTGTCAGGACAAAACGGTTGGCTTATGCAAAGGTTTTAACATAATTCTAATAGCCTTACAGTATATTCAACTAAATTGACCAGGTACCAGAATTCATTTTATGTTAGGAAATAAAGTACTACCACTTGACTGGAGAAAACAGAGCAGAGTAATGGAGCAGCTCAGTCTCAAGTTAAGCCTCATCATGATCATGCTGACTGGCAATAACATCAATGATACAATGTGACTTCTGACATTCCCACAATATAAATAAACTGATGATCAAATGTTTGAACATATCAAAGAAATATTTTGGTTGAACTAAAACCATATCAGAACTGGCACACTATATGGCCTTCCACATATACATTACGAAACCTGTCTTTCAACCTTTAATACAATACTGTGCAAAAGTCTTGATCCAACCCTCATTTCTAATATAAAATTAAATAAAATTATGTAGATTAAATTAAAGAAATGGGAATAAATCTTTGCAACAACCTCAGCAGCAACCTCATTTCCCCTCTCATCTGTTTCAATTACTCAGAATTCAGCATCACTTTGAATTAAAGCAAGAGCCAAAAACTTCTTTGGAAGCCAGGACATGGATTCCTCAAGACTACTTAAAAAATATACTGTCTGGTTCTTTAGAAGTAGGATATGAAGAAATAGGTGGTGGCTCAAAACATTTATACAATACTGTATATGTTCCCCATTTCCCTCTGTAATAGCAGCTCTTCAGTTGCTAATAAAATTCACTGCCTTTCTTAATTTATACTCATGTTTTCTCAAAGTTCTTACAGAGTAATGTCTGTGCTCCTAATCAATATTCCCCATCAATACTACAGCTTTTTTTTTTTACATTTACACTTTGCTTTTCTACTGACTCAATAGTAATAGCACACCTTATTCATGCACATGTTACCTTGGTGTCCTGGTGGTATACTGTAAGTGTAGTATTAACATACTGTTTATTGTCAAGCTGCATTGAACCATATTAACACTTTTGTGTGGCAGGAAAAATTATTTTGTATATATCTTGTTTGCTAATGTAATTGTAATGAATATCATTACCATTCAAACAGTTAAACAGTAATAATGTTATAAATGATAGGTTTAAATTATGCACACGATATACAGAGTCACACAGTGTGAAATTTGAAATAAAATCATAAAGTACAGATGGTGTTGTGTCTAGATGGAGATGTGAGGCAGGGTGGCTTGAAACAGTTCAAGGTGAAGGGAAAAAAACCATCCAGAAAATCTTTTTTTGGTGTAGTGTCTTAGAATACAGTGCTTGCACTGACTGCATGCACTGACTCAGTCCCATAATCAATCAATCAATCAATCAATCAAGGGAGTCATTTTTAATACAAATCCTAAATTAATTGTCTATGAAGCTTGTCTTTCAGATAAACAATAAATGTATTTATATGAGTAAATGAAACATATTATTTCGGATAATTCGCTTGATATAATAAAATTGCTGTAACGACGCGGGACCCACGAGGAGCAGAACCGCGGGAAAATGCTTTGGACCAGCAGTTCGGCAGGCTGCTACTGTACCACGCGGAATTCTGAACAGGTAGAAGCGCGGCCATTTATACACGCGGGTGCCAGGCAACGCCGCAATCAGCGTGAACGCGCCTCACCTGACGGCGTGTTTATTTAAGGGTTGTGAGACCGCTGCACTTCGTGCGATCATTTAGGTAGCACCGGTAAGGTATCAGGGCCAAAGAGAGAGACGGAATGTATGAACGTAAGAAAAGTACAAGATCGAAGACGCCGGTGAAAGAGAGAGAGAGAGAGAGAGAGATGCAATAGTTAAGCGTGCGCTCTCGGTTTTGAGTTAATGGTGTACAAAACAAAACTCTCTCCTTCTCGAATAAATCCTCGGTAAGGGCGAACGCCCCGAAAGGATATTAAGTTTTTATTTGTAGTTCCGTCCGCGTAGACGGTGGAGCTCTGTTTATTTTGGGTATTCAGTTTTCTTTTTTGTTTCCTTTTATGTTCCTTAATTAATAATCTCACACTATCTCTAAACGGGAAGGTCTTCCGTGCTTATCACAAGCACTCTCTCTCTCACACACACACACACACACTTCACTGGCCTCCTCTAAAGCCCTGCGTGTTATTGTTATTTTCTACGTTTTAATGAAGGTGTTGTAGAAAATAAGTACAAATTGCGTTCAAACTTTTAACTGCTACGTTACTTACTTGTAGTTGTGTTTTTGAATATGAGCATGACATTTTGTTTATGTACTTTAGTGTGACCAGGTGCATTTGTACACCATCTGTACACATTGTAACATGTTTTCTCTTGTTCTTTGAACAATTTCATAATGGATACTTTATGAATATAAATTCTCTCCAGACAGCAGTATACCGCAGATGTGAAACATGCATTGGATTTTTCTTTGGAATGCTACATAGAAAAACATTCTCTTTCATCAGGGCATTAATACATAATCACCAGGCATTTACTCGTTTGCATTCATTTCCTATAAGTCACAAACTAATTATTTTGTCAGAGATTTTTCTCATTTAAACCAATTAAAACAATGCCAAATGCTAAAAAAAATACATAATTTTATAAGGAGCAATGTGATCATACTGAAAATGTTAAATCCTGGTGTGTGGAACTACAGATAGAGCGGTAGGACCAGAAACTGTGAATCTATGATCCAAGAAAGAGTGCAGAGTAAAAGATGAAAATCTTTATATGCTTCAGAAAGTGGTACTTTAATAACTTGATTCCCGAACTGTATGCTTTTTTTTTTCCATTATATTGGAAATATATTTATTGAAAATATTAGGAAGCATATAGCTTAGTTAGCAATAAAATTTGGTTGAACTGATCACAAAGTTAAATATGTGAGTATTGAGCTTGCAACCTAATGTGACAGAGATAAAAATAAAACCAAGGCTCTGAATTTTATAATCCATAACTTGTGCATATGTTTAAGTTAATACTGACTGATAAGCTATTGATGCTGAGCTCTGTATGGAGACATTAATGAAGGTATTTGTTATTGGAGATGTGCATCCATATGGTACTGTTAAAGATCTTTTACTTTTTGAAATCAATTTACTTTATTCTGAAACAAACAAATATATGTGTAAATATTATGAAATAATTGCTCTTTTTAATACACATGGAAGTATATGACACTTCGTAAAACTACAAGGGTAATGGGACGATTCCATCTCCTATGCAAGCTGCAACTTTTCAGCGACTTTTCATGAAAAGTGTATGATTTTAAAGCAGCATCTAAAGTAAACTTGGATAAAGATGGATTCTGAAATCCTGTATTCGATATGTCTGCTTAACTGTACATGTAGTCTTGAAGTGATTTAAAATGAATAAATCTTTTGAAAATTAGATTCATCCTTTATGGTCAGGTTTGACCTTTTTAAGCCATTCATTCATCAAAAGGCTCTGGAAAACACCTATAAAAAGCTCTTCTTTAATTCAAAATGATTACTCACCGCTTTTTTCTGGGCCACAATGACAGCTGCTTGCACCCCTATCTTATCCTTCTTCCCTTTGTCAGAATTAAAAATCTGACAGGTCAGTATTGACACAAGAAACTGGCCTACATTTTTTATATTCCCGGTGAAGTTTCAGACAGTAAGTCAGTTCAGTGATGTGGTTTTGAAAAAGTCTGGACTTTTTAGTCTACTAGTTTACTAGTTTAGGACCGTTTTTTTTGTCTCTCTATGCAAAAATCTGATAATCAAAGTCATGATATCTATAAAGACAAAAATTTTATCCTGTCCCATCTTTTAGTTTAAATAAGGCAGATTTATTAGTCATTTACACTTCATGTCCAGTAATATCTCACTGTGTGTGCTGCAGCAACAGTGTTTGAAGGATTAATTTTTTTTTACAGCTGAACAAATATTCAGACAGAATGTTCCCTCAATGTGCTAAAATACAGATGTGTTTGATTAATGTAGTGTGATAACAGAACACAGACGTTTTAACAGAAGTGTCTGAACCCTTAAATTATTATTATTATTATTATTATTATTATTGTTGTTGTTGTTATTCAGGATGTACACATAATATACAGTACACAGGATGAGTAATATACTGTAGCTAATGGATGCCTAGATGGAAGGAAAAAGAGAAAGTCCACTCTGTAGCGATTTCTTGTTTAAGAAGTGGGATCAATTGAAGTGGGTAAATGTATTGCATTTAGGTTGAAATTGTCGAAATCTGAATTGTTAGTCAGAGTACGAATTATAAATGTGTCATTCTAGGCAGAGAATTATACCATAGGATTTTGAGAACATGATGCTAAATGTTGTTAGTAAATCATTATTTATGCTTTTTGAACTTCACAAAGTTTCTCATGTTTGCACTAGTTTATTCACAGTGAAATCATGAAACACATTGCAATCTGATTTAGGACAGAATAGCGCAGGCAGAATACTGTATGCCATCAAAACCTGCACTGTTTGTGTATATTTCTGAAAGCAATGCGGCACTGTGTGTGCTTGATTCCAGCTTCAGTGCAGAGATCCATATTTTGGAGATCGTGACAGATGAGGAAAATAAATATATTAATTTTGCACTATACTACAAAAGAATGCATGCAAATATCAAGAAATGTAAATTCTTCTTGAAAATGTGTTTTTATTTCAGAATGTGAGAAGGATAGAACAGCGTTTTTAGATCTTTTTGTCAGATGTTACTATGGTATACTGAAGTACAGTATAATTACAAGCATTTCATAAATGTCAAATGCTTTTAATGACAATTACATTAAGTTTATGCAAAGAAGACAATAGACAAAACCCTTCTTTTTCAAGACCTCTGTAATTGGCCCTGGCACACTGTCAATCAATTTCTGGGACACATCCTGACTGATGGCCCATTTTTTCATGAACAATGCTTGGAGTTTGTCAGAATTTGTGGGGTTTTGTTTGTCCACCCGCCTCTTGAAGATCACAAGTTCTCAAGGTCGGGGGAGTTTTTTGGCCATGAACTGAAAAATGTTCCCTGGCAGGGTTTAGCTATTACTTTTGCCTTATGGCAAGGTGCTCCATCATGCTGGAAAAGGGATTGTTTGTCACCAAACTGTTCTTGGATGGTTGGGAGAAGTTGATTTTGGAGGAACTACAGATAGAGCGGTTTTTGCTCAATTCTTTGCTTTTCTATTGGCATGACACAGGACGGATGGTAGTGCTCACCTGAAAATATTTCAAGAAGAGCAGCGAAGAAGCCACTTCTCTCCAGGAAAAACATCAGGGATAGACTAATATTTTGCAAAAGACACAGGAATTGGTCTGCTGAGGACTGGGGTAATGTCATTTTCTTTACTCAACCCCAAGGCAAGAGTGATCTAAAAGTGAACTAAGTAGCTCCGGAACAAAACATAAAAATTTTAGGTCCATGGCCAGGAAACGCCCCACACCTTAATCTTATTAATTTAAGTTAAGCCTTTCTTTGTCACATACTATACATTACAGCACAGTGAAATTCCTTCTTCGCATATCCCAGCGTAACTACAGTATGGTCAGAGCGCAGGGTCAGCCATGATACAGCGCCCCTGGAGCAGATAGGCTTAAGGGCCTTGCTGAAGGGCCCAACAGTGGCAACCTGGTGGAGCTGGGGATTGAACCGCCAATCTTCCAATCAGTAACTCAGTGCCTTAGCCGTTTGAGCCTCTGAGCCACCACTGCCCCTTATTAAGAACCTGTGGTCACTTTGAGGTCTTGAAAAAGAATGGTTAACAATGCAAACATTCAAATGCAAATACAGTACACTCTTAAATGCATGAATGTAATGTACTTGTCAATAAAAGCATTTGACACTTATGAAATGCTTGTAATTATACTTCAGTATATTATAGTAACATCTGACAAAAATATCTAAAAACACTGAGGCAGCAGAATTCATAAAAATGTATATTCTTGTCATTCTCAAAACTTTTGACCATGTGATGTTTCTGCTGTTTTTTAAAAACTGTTATGGTTACAGTGAGCAATCATTTACCTTAATGTTATGTTCAAAATAAGTAACTATTTACAATACATGTCTGGTGGTTTTATACATATGACCAAAATAGCTACAGTATGTAAGTCTAGCTCGTTAATAAATTTTAGATATTTACACAAATTATCATACATAAATAAAGTATAAGGTTCATATCTGTAAATACAAGGGGCAATGCTTTTGATTGTGCAGAATAACAGAGTACAGATGTCATACACTCATTGTCAACACCGTTCAATCCTGTATACGGGGTCACAGGGGGGCCTCGAGTCTATCCCAGGAAATGGCATGAAGTGGGGGCACATCCTGGACAGGGTGCCAATCGATTGCAGGGCACACACACACACACACACACACACACACACACACACACACACACACACACACACTAATTAGCCTAATTAGCCTAGTCTTTGGACTGTGGGAAACAAATGGAGTGCCCAGTCTGAGAGACATTTCTATATGTATTGTATGTATGTATGTCTGTCCAGACAGATATTGTTATAGACTTTAATGAAATTTTGCCAGTCCTTTGGGAATTTGCCTGAAGTTAAACCTGAAATGAATGAAATCAAAAAGTTATGTGTCAGATTTAATAATCTACTTTAAAATAAACTACTAATGTAAACAAACACCTGCACAAATAGATATTAATTAGAAAAGCTAACATGAAAATTTTTTACTGAGATGATTTAATATTTACAACATTGAAATAACAGCACTGAAATGGTATAAGTGAATTTTACACACTGGATTCCTTTTAAGGCAAATCTTTATCTGATCTACTTTTTCAATTTCTGTGATTCACTCTCAGATTACCGAACATGAAGTATATTTGGCTGAGGATGAATGAAGTACAACTTGGCGTAAACTATTTCGTTGTATTAATAAGTTAGGCAGAGATTTCTGCTGTACAGAAATACAGGCAGATATGTATGTGGGCTTTACCCTGAAATAAAAAATAACATAATCGATTACATTAAATCTGATCAAGTTATTAACTCTTTACAGTACCTATCAATGACAGTATTTACACTAGTGTTCTAATAATATATAACTTATAACAATTACTTAATACGTGTCCAATACCACTAGCTCCAAATGCATATTAGTTTCCTATGAAGTGTAGATCAATGTTTAGCAGAAGCCAGGCTCATAAACACTTATCTTACTGACATTTTTTTCTTTGATTGTTTTCTTTCCTCAGTTTATTTTGATATATCTGTCTCCTGAATCACTGAAAAAAGAGAAATGTTTCATATGCTCACTGGCACAAAGGAACTGAGGACTCAGTGTAGACTTAACAGTGCATGTCATTACTAATAAGTTCTTATTGTCATCCAGAACCGCCATAGAAAACAGCTTTATAAACATGTTTTACATAGCACGATGTAAAAACAAACAAACTAAAATTCTTGAAAATAACCTAAATGGGATGCTCCAGATTGTAAACCCCACCAATTCTTACATTTAAACTGCTTGCCTCCTTCCTTGGGTAACCAGATAACAGCATAATAAATAAATAACATTCATGAAATAATTTATGCAGTAAAGTTATATCCCCTAATTTTCATTCATATTCACTACTAGGACGCACCACAACGGTCTTGTAGATCCTATATGACAGGGTGGCTCAGTCTGACTGGTTTGATCCTGAGCTTTTGTTACTTGCCCTTATTATCTCCTGTATATTAGTAACTATTCCAGAACTGCAAGGATTCCTCTGGGTTATCCCACTCTCCCACCTCCCAAGCACAAATTGGTGGGTGGATTAACTACATTGCTCATTGGGTGTGTACTGATCAGAGGTGGAAAGTAATGAATTACATTTACTCGCATTGCTGTAATTGAGGGCGGCACGGTGGTGTAGTGGTTAGCACTGTCGCCTTGCACCTCCAGGCTCCGGGTTCGATTTCCGGGCAGGCTCGATTCCCATCTCTGTGTGCATGGAGTTTGCATGTTCTCCAAAAGATCCAATGATATGCAGGTTAGGCTAATTGGCGTTCCCAAAATTGCCCGTAGTGTGTGAGTGTGTGTATGTGTGTGTGTGTGCCCTGCGATGGATTGGCACCCTGTCCAGGGTGTACACTGCCTTGTGCCCTAAGCCTCCTGGG
>JAOTQY010175702.1:0-12587 GCA_026413445.1 Dolichallabes microphthalmus | reverse complement strand
ATTTAGCAAAATTGAGATTAATAGTTACATTTTATTGTTGAGGGGCAAAGACAGGGCTCCATACGCACATACATATTAAAAAAAAACTTGAGGCATCCTGGAGGAAAGGGGCCGCCCCCCCCCTCTGCACATGCCTGAAACACACACACACACACACACACAGCAGTAGTGCCGTGACCCCAAGTTACCATTACAACTAATATTATTATTATTATTATTATTATTAAGACATCTGAGTGCATTTTGGGTTTGTGGACGTTAATAACTTGCGCCGTCTGACACGTGTGTGAGAGATTTTATTTTACATCCAGTGAATCTCTCTCTCTCTCTCTCTCTCTCTCTCTCTCTCTGTCCCCCCCCCCCCCTCCTCTCAGAGACCGACTGCGAAGGAGCTGCTGAAGCACAAGTTCATCGTGAAGAACGCCAAGAAGACGTCCTACCTCACCGAGCTGATCGACAGGCTGAAGCGCTGGAGGACTGAGGGCCACAGTGACGGAGACTCGGACTCCGACTCGGACTCGTGAGTCATACACACTTTAGACTTCAGTTCAATCTATTGATCCGTCTTTACACGATATTACACTCGCAGACGTCCACTGAGACGTCCACTTACTTCCTCACACACACAAAAAGATTAGTTTTCTTTAACTCCCTGACATTCACTCACACCTGGAAGCTCATGTCGTGTCTAATCATGTAATTCCTGCGTTCGTCCACTAGATGTCACCAAAAACCAAACGGATCCGCTCAGAGTGACTCTGCGCTACAGAAACATCATGATTAATTCAGTTGTTAATAAAGATTAGACTTTAGACTGGATTAGATGACAGGAGGGTGTGTGTGTGTGTGTGTGTGTGTGTGTGTGTGTGTGTGTGTGTACCTGCTCCGCTCCAGCGCCTCCTTCAGCAGCAGGGGTAAAGATGAGGGTTGGAGGAGAGCGGTGTGGTGCAGAACCACAAACATTTCTTAACCTACAAACGATGAGGAGTGTTCAAGTCAAACCGGGACTTTTGATTTGTACAGAACTCAGTCCTGAGAGTAAACACTCCCTTTATGTCTCTATATGATCCCCTGATACGCTGATGCACTTATCACAGTGTGTCACTAGAGCCTGGACACCATCAGGGGAGAACATTCTCTCAGTACAACGGAGCCGTGACCGGACTGTCTGAAACACCGGCCTCCCAGGAACTCCTTTAATCCCCCATACATGTGTAAATGTCCTGGCCCGAGGTCAGGACTGTACTGGGGCGTGGCACTAACTCCCAGTCGAGTTCCTGTGATGTGTGAGTGGTGTTGGTGAATGAGTGTGTGTACAGTTCACACACACACACACACACACACACAGATGGGTCTCTTCCAGAATTGTTGATTATTCAAGAAACACTTTGTAATAATCCCATAATCTAAAAAATACACTAAAAGGAAGTGTTTAGAATGCGCACACACACACACGAGCAAATGTCCAAATCTTTGATCTTTTTAATATATTCCTGTTAAACCTGATGTGTGATGCGGTTTCCGTGGTTACAGAGAGTCGAACAACAGGGACATCGAGTCGTGCCCCGAGTGGTCGTTCACTACGGTCCGCAAGAAACCTGACAAGCAGCCCAATGGGACGGGGTCTCTCGTAAGAGTTAGACTTTATTACCTCTAGACGTGTGTGTGTGTGTGTGTGTGTGTGTGTGTGTGTGTGTGTGAGAGAGAGCTGTTTATTTACTTCTAAACTTTTAACCCGTCTGTTCTTTCATTGTCAATTTATTTAACTTCAGGACCAAGCGGTACAGAAAAAGTCAGCCAGTCTGGCCACAGTTATAACCCCGGTGTTTACTGAGGTAAGGTGTGTGTGTGTGTGTGTGTGTGACACGAGTGATTCTCCAACCCTGTGCTGAGAGTCAGGTGGAGTGTGTCATCTGAGTTTGAAGTCTGTATAGTTGTCTTTAGTGTGTGTGTGTGTGTGTGTGTGTTAGCTGAAACAGCAGCACAGGGACGGGGACAAGCGGAGGAGTGTGATTGAGAATCTGGAGAAGAGTCTACACACTGCTGAGGACGTCTGTCCCGGGATCACCGACAAGATGATCAACCACATCCTGGAGAGGGTGCAGAGGTGTGTGTGTGTGTGTGTTTCTCCCCGTCCGTCTCTCCGTCTCTGTCTCTCACTGGTGTTTTTGTCTCTGTTCTGTTCCGCAGGTTCTCTATGAGTTAAGTTCAGTCTGGGAATGAAACACACACACGTCTGATGCTGGACGACCAAATGGCTCTTCCTGTTCACTGAACATCACACACACACACACACACACACACACACACCTCTCCACTCACAGGAACAGGAGGGACTCAGGTTACACACTCTCTCATATACACACACACACACACACACACACACAATCATAACCAAAAATGGAATTTCCCTTTTCACAAAACACACAACTATATATTTGTGTAATTGTATTTATATATAAATATATTTTTTGCCATGTGCTTTAGTTTTAGCCTGTAGCTGCCCAGTGCTGCGTTACTGATATTTTAGATGATGATGATTATTATTATGATTATTTTATGAGGACAGATTGTGAGTCACGAGTTTTGTGCTTCTATTACAGGTTTTGTGCTGAGCGTTAGACTTCACTCCACATATCTATCCGTCTCTATCTTTATATTTGTCGACCCTTTTTTGCGATACTTTATTTTATGTCTGTCAGTGATATTTATGTGGGAGGACGATTACGCGAACCTTTTATTCCTTTTTCTTTTAAATGAGGGTAAAATCGTCTGTTATAAACTCTACATACTGTTACGTGTAGCATTACGACTGCTGTATGGGGAAAAGAAAACCTTCATATCACTTAAAGAAAACGTAGAAATACCTCAGACGAAGCAATCGAGTGAAAGATCTCAGAAAAAACACAAACAAACACAACCTAGATTTATAATTTATGTTTTTGTGCTTGTATGTTTTGGGAGAGGAATTTTGCTGTGCAAAAGAGGATCGAAGATTTAATAAGGCAAGTTTATGTTCATTATTTTAAATTGGCAGTTTTTCTTTTCTTTTTTCTTCTTATAAGCCCCTCCTTCAGCTGCAGATTCAGGATGGATTGTGAACACGACCGGCCTCGAAAATATCTTCTCCCTCCTTTATTAGTAATAACTTTTTGTTTTGTTTTTTGTAAATGAGAACTATAGGAGATACTGTACTTCTGAAGTAAATGCACTGCACACACTTTGTACTGGGTGGGAAAATCTTACACACACACACACACACACACACACGATCTGCAGGTCTCCTGAGCAGGCCTGGAGGAGAAGGTGCGCCTCTCTACAGTTTCTGCGTCGGAGCTCCGTGTGAGCAGCTGCGTAGGAACTTGTGAGAAATTCTGAAATTTTCTTCGGGGAAATAGTCTTAATATTATAGGCGTAAAACAAATTCCAGAAAGTTTCTGCCAAGCTTTTTAAAGTACTAAACCTAAGGGTGCCATCACTGGTCTGGTGGTGAGATGATCAGCTTCTGTTGGCTCGGAGACGTTACGGCCGACATCGTGCCTAAACTTTACTCTTCTCTTTATGTAATTATTATTCTTTCTTTATAAAGCTTTAAATATTCGATGCCAGACTGAGGTTTAAAAGCAATAAGGTGTTTGGTAGATTTTTTTTGTTTTTAATTATATATATATATATATATTTCTTTATAGGTAGAGATGTTGATACCAGATTAAGTTTTGTAAATGTTCTCTTTTTGTAAATGCTTTTTGAGATTGCTATACAGGAATCTGTCGAAGCTGTATCATATACATGTATAAATATATCTATAGGCCTTTTTGCTTTAACTGTTACAAACTCGTATGATTTTGACAAATAAAGATGTAAATTATGACACTGTACGAGTGTAGAGGTGAGATTTTGTTTGATGTTTAAGTGATGTGAAGTTAGAAGGTTAATGGTGGGTTCGGTGTGTATGAGCTGATCAGGATGGAGAGGAACGAACTTCATGCGTCCTCGGTAGTTTTTAGGTCATAATGATGTAATCAGGAAAGATGAGATATAAACATTCACTTACTCACTATTATTATTATTATTAAGAATGCATTTAACTCGCTTTACCTCATCATACCGGTCGGTGCATGAATGAAAAGACTTTTAAATTTAAAGCAATCACTTGTTTTAAATAAAAATTTTCAATATTTTGAATTTGTACGAAAGCAGTTTTTGACCCATGAACAAGTCAAATCCTGTGAACACAAAGAGCAAAGATATACGCTAGCTAAGTGAGTTAGGCTAACTAGTCAGATCTGTGATGTTTTATGGTATGAAAGTTTACATTTTTTAAGTTTAAAATTTGACATTATAACAGCGACACCTCGGGATACCCGAACGCTCCGCCTTTAAGAACTTTTGCCTTAAGAACTGAGATTTTGCAAGACACGAGTCTCGGCATACGAAACATTTCCAGCATACGAATGTCCGAACTGAGCAGCGGGCTAAGTTACGCGCAAGTTAAAACCTGTTTGCGTCAGTGGAAGGCCAGGCAAAGCGACTTTACGTATCGGGGGGTTTTTTTTTTTTTGCAATTTGTGCAAGAAGAAAAGGGAGCGGCTTTCAGTTTGGTTTTTAAAGCAGTCTGTGTCGAGAGGAATCATAAATTAAGGTTAAGTGAGGTTTAATGTCTATTTATGAGGTCCTGCTTTACTCTGTAACCATCTCCTGCTCTGCTAACTGTGCAGCTAGAAACACGTGTGCTAAGCTAGGTAACAAATTTAGAAACCCGAACAGTGTTAAGCTAAGTTAGCTTGTCGCTAATGTGAGCGGATTCTCCTTACAGACTGATGATGGAGCTTCAGCGCTGTTTAAAATAACACGTTCCTCAGTTATCGAACATTTCCTCATGTCGAAAATGAAGTAAAGTCAAATTGTTCAGGAACACTTTCACGACTTAGTTACCCTAACCTGAGGCATGCGCTTAATTAAATTATACTCCAATTGAAATTAACCTTTTAGCACCAAAATGAACAGATGTGAATTTAAAGTGTAGTACCTGCGTTAGTCCAAAAACCAAACGGATCCGCTCAAAGAAACTCGGCGCTACAGAAACATCATAATTAATTCAGTTGTTTATAAAGATTAGACTTTAGACTGGATTAGATGACCGGAGGAGTGTGTGTGTGTGTGTACCTGTTCCAGCAGGGGTGAAGACGCTCGCTCTCAGCACAGCACCTGAACTCTCAGGGTCAAGTATCTCCTAATCAGGGATGAAGAATCAGCTCTCATCATCATCTTCATGTTCTTCTGAGGTAGCAGCTCCAAGATCAACTTCATGTTTTATGTAGAGAATAACACACTCCTGTGCGTGTGTGTGTGTGCCGTTAAACAGAAAGAATACGTTATAAAGCACTGACACTGGAGACTCCTTCCATAACCTGTAAATAAACACCTGCTTGTAGACAACATCACCACGTCAATTATTATCGATGTTTCTTTATTAAAAATCTGTTTATTGTTAGCCTTAAGAAGAATGCATGCGGAGCGTTGCTATGGAGACGATGACACGTTCGAGCGAACCCTGCAGTTCTGTAAGAGAACTAACGAACACCTACTGATCTGAGACTCGAACAAAAACCCTGAAGGCTTCTTCTCAGCTGCTGTTTGTCTGAATAAAGATCAGATTAAAGACGGGAGCGCTGAGGGCTTCACTCTGGGTCACTGAGGTGATTAATCCGGCTTTAGCGTGAAACGTGTTTTTGTTCCTCAGAGCGTCTTTAACGTGAGCACTTTGTGTTTGCCGCGCAGTAGCTCCACAGCCGTGGACTCGTTTTATTTCTTGACGTTTGTTGTTGCAGCTGATGCAGTCGGTTAAAGACCCGATGGAGCAGAGCGGATCGTCTTTGCTCTTCATTACGGCGTGAATGATCTCAGATCTCTAATACAGATTAAACACAACGCTACTAAAAGCAGAAGAGAAAGTGAGACTTCCTGATCACGTCTCGATCTGCGATCCCATGCTAACACGCTAACGAGCTAACATCCTGTGCAGTGAAACAGCAGGAAATAAATCTGGTCAAGGCACTGATCTGGCCTGAACCTCGTCATTAATAAATGAACACATTTGAATTAAATTTGATAAACTGCCTTTGCTTTTGGTTTAAATAAGTAAATTCCACTTAATCCCGCCATGTGATCGCGGCTCGCGGATCTGCGCAGGTTCGAGCTCCATACGCTGCTTTGGCACGTCTCAGGAATTAGACTTTAGGAAAAAAAACACAAAAATTAAAACTAGTTTTTCATTTTAAAGAGATTTTTTACAAAAAAAAACCAACATAGAAACTGAAAGTAATAATAAATAACATAATTATAATAAATAGGCGCAGTGACGTCGCGTCTCATCTCAGTTTAAACAGGAAAAATAATCACAGCCATGAAATCAAAAATATCTAATAGCTTAGAAAAATAAATTTCCTTAAATCTTTTTCAAATAAATATCCATCATCTGCAATCTTATTAATACAGTCCAGTAATAAAAATAAAATAAAATAAAACAATTAAAAACACAATTTTAAGCATTTTGTTAAAGAAACACATCTGTCCTCAGGACATCACTAACACCTGTAAACATCTGTCTCCACTCAAGGAGCTTATCGTGTGTGTGTGTGTGTGTGTGTGTGTAAAAACAAAAATGATACACTGATCTACACAACACGTCTAACTGGAAAATGGACTTGAGCCACTCGTCCAGCGCAAGAGACGGAGCTCTGAGTCAGTCAGGTACAACACCTGTGTGTGTGTGTGTGTGTGTGTTGTGATGTGGTTCTGTGCGGTGCCCCCTCCTTCAGAACAGCCCCTCCTTCCAGGCGTGGTTGTGGACGAGACACGTGCAGCACTGCCACCAGCTCTGGCACTTGAGCGGCTCGACGTTGGCTTTGGCCATCACCAGTTTGGTGTTGGTACACGCCCCGCCCGGCTGGATCTCGGTTCTCTCTGACCTGCTGCGGGAGAAACGTGAAGAAACACAAACGCAACAGCTCACTTTATTGGTAAAGTGGTTTAATGGTTTATTTATCCCATCAGCTCAGGATCAGTCTAGGTCGGAGGAAACCAGAGAACCTGGAGGAATCCCGGGCGATGGTGGACACAGAGAGAGAGAGTGAGAGACCTGAACCCAAGGACAACAACGTTACACTCTGAACCCCAGCTCCTCCACACCACCGCAGGTTTCGACGTCAGATTAACAGACAAACCCTGCGTGATGCCACCTGGAGGTTCACTGAAGTTGAAGATCAGCCGTGGGAGCTCTGGTGTCTTGGTCTCCGCCTAAACTCCCAGATTAATCCAGAAATGAGCAAATGGGCGGAGCGGACAGAGTCTGGCTGTTTATTGAAACAACCTACTTACTCAGTTACTACACCTTAGCTTTACTGTAACTAAAATGCTAAGGTGGCTAATGCTAATTTATATACTAGCGTTACTTGATTAACCTCCGCCCTCTGTTCCCAACATGCCATCCTGTGGGGCTGTCACTCATATCAACCACGCCCCTAATTATGCATACATTTATGGCTTAATAAATATAATCATAAATATTACATAAATATTCACCATAAGTTACATAAATACTTTTACATAAATATTCACCCCCTGTACACGTTAATGTGAAATCTAGCTATAGAGACCACAACAGTTTGTTGTTTGTTTGTGTCCCAGGCTGTAAACATGTTTATTCAAATCTGTGAAGAAGCTCGAAGGTGTGAGGGATGAAGACTTTCAGTGATGAAGTGACAGTAACATGCGGCTCTGTGGGGAAAGACTCGCTTTTGGAGCCTCTAGTGGTCATTTGAGGAACTGCACATTTAGTCATTCAGAGCTGGACGTCACACTGTGGAGTGAAAGTCCAAGTAGAGAGTCATTATGGGATGCATTTTCTTTTCTTTGTTTCCGTTTATGACTCATCCTGTCAGTATTGTATTATATAATTATAGATTTAAAATAGATTTAATTATATATTTGTGTCTGAACAGAGAATTGCGTAAACCTCTACAATAATGACGACATTAATCACACAGCTGACCTGCACTACAGGTGAGTCCAGTGACTCTGAGAGAGAAAGGGCGGAGAGCCAACACCCTCCTCAGTGCAGGTGTGTTTCCTGTCAGTACCTCACTGTGCTCAAGTCTAAAAGGTGTAAAGAAACGCTGTGAAATAAGGTTGAACGTTTCTACAGAAGGTGAGTTTATGATGAAGCTGAGCAGACGTGAGGTCGTCTGTGGTGTGTGACCTCTGACCCGGAGGTCAGGCGTGTAAGGATGCTGGAGAAGCTGCTGTGGCTGATCTGCACCGTCTTGAGGCATTGATACAGAATCCATCACACACACACCGACAGTGAAACGTGTTTAAGGGATTCTGTACAGCAGACAGTTCACTTTGTTAGTTTGATGTTTTTAACAACACTTTATTAAACTGTTACTCTGCTGAAGCGTGAAGGGAAACTCCCCTGACTTCCAGAGCGGTGTGTGTGTGTGTGTGTGTGTGTGTGTCAGGATGCTATTACAGTGTCTAATTATTAAGTGAAGCTGGAACAGTCCAGGGTGTTAAATGTGGGTGTGTTTATTACATAACTGAGAATACATGGGCTTCAAATAAACACACGTCTGAAGTCATGTTACCTCAGATTCACGGTGCATCTCTCTCACACACACACACACAGCTTTGTTTCCTGATTATTATTACATCATCTGCATTCTGTAAAACACCATTACATATAAACTTTGCATTCATCATTTCAAAGTTGCGAAAATAACACAGCTACAAGTGTAGGGCTCTCGCTCTCTCTCTCTCACACACACACACACACACACACACACACACACACACACACACACTGATGATACAAGTGAATCTTTAGGTAAAATTTTGCTAAATAAATGTTTAACTATTATATGTTTATTATTATTGCTGTGATGTCGGGCTCGGCTGGTGTAAATTACAACAACATGTTACAGGAGGGAGAACACACACACACACACACACACACACACACACGGCATGTACATGTAGCTATAAAACATTTTAAACATCAGAGTCCGTCGACTGTCTTGTTCTCTTTAGTAACAAATTAATCATAATGTGACAAATGTAAAGCAATAATAATAATAATAATAATAATGATGGGGAAATACAAATACATGAGTATGATTTAAAAAAAAAAAAGAAAAAGAATATAAATCAGAATGGTCCTACAGCCAAAAGATAAAAAAAAATGTTGGCAACACAACTGGAAAGTGGATCCTCGTGATCAGACTGCGTGTCCGAGGTCCCGGGTGGGTCTTTGGTCCGTTTATAAAAATGTCACTGAGGAGAAAACAGTAGGAATAAAACCTAAAGCGAGCGGTGATGTCACTGTGAGGACGGAGGACAGAGGACACGCCCAGCATCGAGATCAAATCAACTGAAAGGAAAGAAAATAAAAACAAAACAAAATGAATGAAAAATGAAATGAAATGAAATATGGAGTGGATTTATGCATGAATAAGGACATGTAGTGTCTCCATCACACACACACACACGTTAGTCTGGTCAGCAGTGGTCCCTGACATTAGCTTTCCACTGTGTGTGTGTGTGTGTGTGTGTGTGTGTGTGTGTGTGTGTGTGTGTGGTAACTCACTTCTTCTTGTCTTTGTCCTTCTTGAGCGGCTGTGAGAGCGACAGCGTCTCGGCCGCGACCTTCCTCCTGTTGAAGGCGTTCATCTCCTCCTCCAGATCCCTCCTCTTCTCCTCCACCTTCCTCTTCTCCTCCTGGTGCATGCGCTTCAGCTGCTCGAACTTCTCATGAAGCTGAAGGAACCCGATAAAACACACACAATCTCATATGAGCATCAGCATTCCAGTGCGACGGAGCGAGACGGAGGTGGAGACGCGGCTGCAGGAAGACCACAGACGCCGGAATGCAGACTCTCTTACAATAGAAAAGCATCTCTCTATCACTCTGTACACACACACACACGTTTGCATGTCTGAAAAAAGTTTTACATTTATACATTTATTTTTAATAAAGCATGATGTTTGTGTTTGCAGAGTTTTACATTAATATTATAAACTTGCACATAATCTGGGATTAAAACTGCAGCCCTGGCAACCCATCACTGACAGACATCATGTCAATCATAACTCAGTGTTCTGCTAGTGTTTCGGTCATGTTCTTAGTGGTAACAACCGTTAGCTCCATTAGCTACGCTACGCTACTCTTTCCACAGACACTAGCGATGTCGTGAGATTATTTAACTCCACAGATGGAGTTTAGAGCAGAAACACAGAACTGAGAAGATCTTTATCTACATTACATATAAACAGGACATGTTTAAATCCGTCCCTGTGAGAACGACACCTCACTGGACGAGTGAAACCCAACACACTCCTCACCTCTCTCTCCTTGTCCTTTAGCTCCGCCTCCGTCTCCTTCACTTTGTTAACAAACATCTGCCTCATCTCCTCTTCTTTACGCTGCAGATCTCCCAGGAACTCTTTCCTCTTGGCCTCATAGGTCTCCTGTAGACTGCAGTGCGCACACACACACACACACACACACAGAGAGAGAGAGAGAAAACGTCTGATCATTGCATCACTGTGTGTCTCTAATAAGATGAGAATTCTACTGCAACACTTTAGTGCTCGATGAAAACTACATCCTGTGTGTGTTACTGATTCTGACACAGACGCACGCAGACGGACGGACGGACGCAGACAGACACTACTAAGAACTACTTCCTGTCAGAACACACACTGTGAGGATAGAGATGGAGCAGATGGATCTGGTCATCAGTCAGAAGTTAAATCTGTTCCAGACGCTTTTTGTACAGAATATTCGGTTCCTCACAGACGTTAAACTACAGTGTGTGGACGCAGTGTGTGTGTGTGTGTGTGTGTGAGGATGCTGCTCTACCTGAACGGCTGGCTGTCTGGGTCAGTGTCTTTGAAGCCCATCTCCTCCAGCTTGCAGCGTCTGTAGAGCTCGTAGTGCCGAGTGTGTGTCTGCTCCCGCAGGTCCTCCATGTTCACACGGATCAGCATCTCCCTCAGCTTCACAAAGTCACAGTGAGACTCGTTCTCCACTACACAGAGAGAGAGAGAGAGAGAGAATCAAATTGGTATTATATTACTGAAAAAGCCTATTTATAGCTTTAATCAGATAATCGCCGGAAAGAATGCAGAGCGGACATGCCTTACATGAAGTTTAAGTTAAATCACAGACAGCACACAGCTTTTTCTTATAAAGACGTAAAGACACAGGAATGAAAACATGCATTTAAACATCTGCATTCCTTCCTGTTCTGCACGTCTGCAGCTGGAGCGACTCCATCCTCAAGATACAGAAAAAAAGAAACTAAATCAGGAACTCAGAGCGACTGAAAAGATTGTCTCAGGCCTACACACACACCATGTAAATACTGCTGGAACTGGTATTGGAGCAGGAACACTCAGTGAGGAGCTCTAGAAGAACACTGCTCTTTGGATTTATGAAGGATTAAGAGAAACGTTCACACAGAGAAACTCGGGATGGATTTAGAGACGATAATCACTCAGAGGAGATTAGTACAACATTCATCACACTCAGATTGGTGTTTTTACTGGCTGGATAAAGCTGAGTTCGGAGCGAGTCTCAACCACACACACACACGACTACAGACGTGACCAAAAACAAAAGAGCGTAACTCAATATTAAAGGTTTAGAGTGAGAGCTGTGTTTCAGAGAGAGAGAGAGAGAGAGAGATGATCAGCAGCAGTTCTGATCCAAAGTGTGCGTTGCTGTTTGATAAAACCCTCCCTGAATAACGAGGCATCAGTCGTCTCTCACAGATCTGAACATCTTCACCAGGTACACAGGTCACAGTTAGGGTATTTCTCTCACTTTAGGAAAAACTGCAGCACAGAAATAAACTCTCAGTGGGAATAAACAGCACTTAACATTCCAAAATAAAACCCCTGAGAGGGAGTCGAGGGATCCAGCTGGACAAACTGAGGCGTGGGAAAAACATCCTCAAACTCCAATGAGTGAAACCAGCTCGCAAATCAGAGCCGTTTAACCCTCGCATCACCGCCGCTTCCCCCAGAGAGATCCTCTGATTATTAAAGTGTTAAGTTTAAGTTAGACTGTTTATTAGTTTATTTAAAAATCGCAGATCGACTGATTTCACCTTAAAACGTAGAACTTACAGATGTTACAGCTGTTAGTGTGGAGATGTTAAGAAAAGCCGGATGAGGCCCGTCTGAATAGAATCTGCCTATGAAATGAAAAGAGAAAAACAATCTGCTTAATGAGCCACTAGACTGGAGAATAAACACTTTTCAGAATCAGCGAGTGTGTGTTTCCTCTCCGACGCTGGAGCTCGGCTTCACTGTTAATTATAAAAGAAGAATAAATAATCGTGTGGAGTCTGAGAGCAATAACGGGAAACACACAAAAAAAAAAAAGCTTTTGGAACGCATGAGCAGAAAGAAAATCTCAGCCCACGACATATAAATAGAAAGATTCGGGAGGAAATATCAGCCGCCCCCTCATCACTGGGGCAGGAGGGCATTGGGGGGGGGGGGGGGCGCAGGGGTAACCG
>JAOTQY010175591.1:0-12626 GCA_026413445.1 Dolichallabes microphthalmus | reverse complement strand
CAAAAATTAACATTTATGGGTCTGCTTGCTCGAGTGAGCAGCCATGTTGAAAATTTCGCTTAGCCCTTCGTTTGAAGAGAGGTCCCGAAAAATCTTCGTTTGGAGGACTATCCGGCTCTTCCCCTTCCCCCTACCCCTCCAACCAAAAGAGAAATGAGACACCCCTAACCCTTCACGTGAACGCGCCAAACAGAGGGGTAGGGGTAAGGGGTAGAATTGGGATTCAGCCCTAAATATATCAGATATTTGTTATTTAATACATCACTAATCAACATCTTCTTCACATATTTTCCTGTGAGCCCCCTGCTAGACAAACAATTCACACATCTCAATATCTTTAGTACAGAAATAAAAAAGAAAGCACAACAAAATATTTTTTGATAATTAAACACCTTAGACACCTGGCATGTTAAAATTTTAACATTTACACCTAGCAGGCTTAACTGTCATATTAGATTGAGGAATAGAGTGGAATCCTTCACAATTAAGAAGTTTTAACATTGATTTTCATTCATTTATTCATTCATTCATTCATTTATTCATTCATTCATTCATTCATTCTCTATATTGTCCTGTATAGCAGGGGTGTCAAACTGGATCCAGTAAGGTCCATGTGGGTGCAGGTGTACATTTCCAAGCAAAAGCCACTCCTGTTTAATTAGTCATTCTTGGCTTTCAATAGACCATCAGACGTGGCTTCTGCCTGGTTGGAATGAACGCCTGCACCAACATGGCCCTTTCTGGATCCAGTTTGACACCCCTGCTGAACGCCTGAAGCCTATAAGAGGAGACTTTGGCACACGGTGGGGTAAACTCCGCACACACAGACCTGAGGAGGGAATCAAACCCTCAACCCTGGAGGTGCGAGGCTACAGTGCTATCCATATTTTTTGGCATACATGAAATTTTGGTCTGAGATCACAATGTAAACATGAGAATAATTTAATAATAATAAGTAGAAAATACTTAATATTTCTTAACATACTGTATACCTTGCTTGCAAAAACCGCTTAAGGCATGATCCACTGACATCACCAGTCTGCTGTCATTTCTTATTCATGGGTTTTTTATCATTGTTTTGCTGCAAGTTCCACTATTGCAAAAGATTTGGATTAATCTGTCTGTAAATTAAGATTCAATAATTTTTCACATATACCTTATAGCAGGGGAATGATTTTTCACATATCTCAGTTAGGAAGCTGGGGTCAGAGCACAAGGTTAGTCAGGTTATAGCACCCCTGAAGCAGATAGTGTCAACGGCTTGCTCAAAGGTTTAACAGTTGCAACTTGCTGGTGCTGGGGTTTGAACCCCCGACCTTCCATTCACTAACCCAATGTCTTAATTGTCTAAGCAACAATTGTCCCCAAAGCTAGCAGCCAGAATAGGTCTTTAGATTTCTAAACTTATTTGCCTGCTAACAGCACGAGTTACATCATCAGTATACAGTATAATGAGTTAAATCATCAGTAATTTGTGTGCCTGTTCCATAAGCAGTCATGCAAGCCTGGGCCATGACACTACCTCCATTGTGCTTGATCAGTGAGATCAAATGTTTGGAATTGTCTGCTGATCATTTCTTTTTTCTAGACTTTGACTATTAATTATTTAAACACTCAATCTAACAATCTGACAGGGCATACCTGGGCAACAAGACGTTTCTGTCATTCACATGTTCCAATATTTCTAATTACTTGAGAAACGTGTCGGTAAAAAAAAAAAAAAAACCTGTTCTAAGGTGCTTAAATCATCTAGATGTAAATATCAGGAAATTAAAACTTGTAGCTGAAATTGTAGCTTATTATTTAACTGTTGTTCTCAAACACATTTTTTCCCCAAGTATACTAAAAATGAAAGAATCACCCTTGTTCCACTACTTTTGGAGAGGACTATATAATTCATGTATTAATTTTTGATCGCCAAAAATAGTGCTGTAACCGCATGTTGTATCCACATACTGTAAATACTGATAGATACTTAAATGTAACCTTGTTTAAAGCTTATAGTCACTGAATTGCATTAAATCCAGTGTATTAGAATACAGTCATAATAAAAAAGATTATTTGTCATTCTAATTTGGCGCAGTATTCTCAAAATACTTTTACTTGTGTATGTGTGTTTGTCTGTGTCAATGTAAGTGTCAATCCTGACCTCATCAAAGTCAGCGATGATCTCATTCAATAGCCGTAAGCATTCAACTCCTTGATTGTTCATTTCAGTCTGTGAGTAGAAATCGGCAAAGCCGGGAATAGAGGCGAACATCACGCCGACAGAATCGTAGGACTGAGAATACAACTCCTGTAAAGATAAGGTAAAAAACAGAAAAGAAGAAATGGGTCAATCTCTAAGGCAAAGAAAACATGCAGGGGTGGGGAGCATCAAATATCTGAAACAGCAGTATAATGAATGAGTAATAGTGTAATAGTGCAAACCAGTTAAAATACACATGTTCATTCTGATACTTTAACTTTAGGGCTAAATGTTTGATTTAGTCAGTTCCAGTAAATGGCCAAACATATGTGAAAAACGTCACCATCAAGCCCATCATCAAACTCTTTCTACCATGCTCGAAGTCCACAAATGCCTAGAATGTCTTTGTATACAACTAATGGCCCTGTGCACAAAGTGAAGGTTAACACTCATGTAAATAAAGCATGAATGCTGCACAGCTGCTTTATACTGTATGCATTAACAGATGAACATATACACAACACTGACTACACTCACATTTAACCTTAAACAGAATGTCACTTGGCTTTGTAGTCTACAGGAGCTCAGGGTGAACATATTTAACAAATAAAACAAACTTCCTCACTTCAGTAGGATGTTAACCCTTTAGGGCACTCATAAAAACTCTGAAATGAAAACTATCAAGACTTTTTTTGCAATTGTTTTTCACTTTTACAGTATGTGGCAAGTCCAGGTCAATGAAGTTAACATGTATGCTTCTTTACCCATCGTGAGTAATAATCTTTCTAAATAGTGTACATACTGTATTAAAACATTGAAAAAGTTACAGTAAAGGAACATTTACACATTTATTTATTTAAACATAAAAATAAAAAAATACAAACATTCTTATTTTTAACAAATAAGTTTTTTTGAGGTACTGCTACTGGCATTTCCGGTTCTTCGCCAAAGGTTGAAGTGACCTTTACTTACTGATGACATGGTTCCCAACTACATTATAACGATTGTGTGTATACTGAAGAGTCACTGAACATACTGTAGATGTTTCAGCCTAAACAAAACTCTATCATCACCTGACTTTTCAAACAACTCAGAGAGCAAGGTGTTTTTTCTTAAAGATCATATTTGTACTTTAAATTTAATTATAATAATTAATCTTGTATTGCACTTTTGTTTTTGCTTTATACACTGTACTGGTCAAACGGTCCACCAGAGGGAACTAATCCTCCACCAAAAATTCCAAAAGCGTGACATCTATCACTCGTATTTATGTATGCATCCTCACATTATAGAGCATTGCCTCTGACAAAAGAGCTGTGACATCAGTCCTTCATGAGCTGCAACTTCATGAGTGACCTTCACACTTTGATGCTCTAGCTCTGGTTGTGTGCGAGTGTGGATCACATTTCTTTGCCTTTGATGACAATAGGATTGAATCATTCAGCTGACAAAGGTAAAGTGAGGCAGGTTACTTCATTGAAAGACCCACCACACACACACACACACACACACACACACACACACACACACACACACTATATATATATATTCATTGTCCCTACTGAAGCATACTGTAAGTGGTCTGATTATCAGCTTGAGATAATTAGCGAAACCTAACACATACACACACACACACACACACACACACACACACACACACACAGAGCTACACACAAAGGTCTGAGATATGTATTTTTAATAAGACCCCAGTGCCATGTTGGCACTATTCACTGCCAAACCCTAAAAGCACAAATACACAAAGGCAGACACACCTGCAGTCACACTCGCATCACCCGGCGACACACAAGCCAAAAATAAGACAATGTCAAGACTCAAGAAATCCTCCATTACAAAGAGTGACATAAGACAATAGAAATAGAGACACTGGTAGAGCTAGAGATATTCAGTGAGATATGAGGGGAGGCATTCATCAAAGTTATGTTTTTGAGATTTGAGCACCTGGAATGGCATTTGAATGACTACAGTACCTTATGATTTATTCACTGAGCTATCGTACAACATCAAATCAAGCAGTGATTTAAGTGCAATTGATAAATCTGTGTGGAACCTGCCTCAATATTATGCAGGTTAAGGCAGGTTTTATATTCATTCATCTTCTATACCCCTTATCCTGCATACAGGGTCATGGGGGCATCCCAGGAGACTGGGGGTACACGGCGGGGTACACACTGGACACTGTGCCAATCCATCACATGGATTTAGGATCAGTTTGGGAAAGAGGAAACTAGAGCACGCCAAAAAAACACCAACCATGCTAATTCCACTCCCACAGACCCAAGGACGGAATCGAACCCTCAACCCTGGAGGTGCGAGGCCACAGTGCTAACAACTACACCACTGTGCACCGTACATGCTTATGACATGTGTAACCCAGGTTAGAAATTAGTGAATTAAAAAAAATTAAGAAAAAGAAGTAATTGTACTAAAATAAATTTGTTGCTGTGCTATGGACTTTTAAATAATTTGGATAACTATGGTAAATAAGGTGGGATGGTTTTCGTGAAATTCGCATTGTGATGATGTTATCAATATGTGATGGATAGACACAGAAAGAAAAAAACATGCGTTTTTCAACTGGCAAATGTCAACACTGATATAAAGACAGGTATATCAGTCATCTTTCTTTAAAATGCATAAATAATGCATTGGATAATGTTTTAACATTTGTCAAGATCTTATTTGGGTCATCTTAGCATGATTATTGATGGTTATTGAAGTGGATAAAGTGCGATTTCTAAACCCTGCGAGCCCAGACGCGCTTGATTTAAAGTGTGTTGAAATTCTCCGACTTGGTGAGTGTCAAAAATTGACATGCAGATCTTTTAAATGAAGTGTTAATGTGATGTGTTAATGTTTTGCACTGTTTTATTTGCATCTAGTGTTCACATGTCATGTTGTAACTTTTTAAGGAGCTTAAAAGTGTAAATCAGAATCGGGTTTTATTCGCCAAGTATGTTGACACACACAAGGAATTTGGTTCCAGCTGTTTGTAGCTCTCAGAGTACAGACAAACATAAAACACCGTACAAGTAATTACACAGTAATTACACAACATTTAGCTTGTGATTTAATAAGATTAAATAAGGCGGGAGGTTCCTGAGTATGTGCAGTATAGTGTACATAAAGGGATTGTAGAGTTGAGCAAATTAGCAACTAATCATTTATACAGTAGAACTGATTTTAAGTGCTTAAATAGTATTTTCCAAGTAGTTTAAGTTTACGTATGGAAGATATGTTCAGTCTAGCAGTCATGTTAATTGTCTATGATGTTGTGATGCTGTTTGTATAAACAGGTCAGGAGTTAAGATGTTATCCTGAGATGGCAAGCCACCCAGATATAGAATCTTGAAAAGGACGATTAGAAGAGAATCCTGCGATTCATCAAGTGATTGGAGCTTTATCCATTATCACAGGTGGAATTTATCCATTTCTCGTGGTGTTTTTCACAAAACTACCTCATGCTGATCATTACACTGTTTGACCTTTTGCACTATTGAACATTTGAACTACAAGAATTTGCACTACACAAAGACACTCTTGTACTTATTGGATTCGTCATTTAGAGTAAGAGGACATTTTTCTTTTGTTTTGTCCTTTCCTCATGTTTACATTGATTTTATGGACCAAGAACTTTTCATATATTGCAATTGTTAGAGTTTTGTATTATTATGGTTAGTTGATTATTTCTCATTTCAGAGGCGTGGTACAGAAAATGCTGCCACTGCTGCTAGTTGTGCAAGAAGGCCGTGTCGTGGGAAATTAATCTTGATTTTCTTTTGCTGATGGTCACAAACGTTTGTATAAAATGGAACTTTCATATTTATTTGATTTCTTTTGTCCATGAGAAACAAGTTTCCAGTCTAAACAACTGTACATTTAGCAGATGCTCTTATCCAGAGTGATAATCCATTTTTATCTCATTACACATCTTGAGGGTTAAGGGCCTTGCTCAAGGGCCCAACAGTGGTAACTTGGGGGTTGTGGGGTTTGAACCTGGGATCTTCCGAACCGTAGTCCAATGTCTTAACCACCGAGCTACCCCACAACTTGTACACAACCTTATTTCAAATTCCAACCAATCATAAACCTGATCCAAACCAGTCATAAATACAATAAAATTAAGTTCTGCTTCATGACATGAGCAGGGTTTTAAAGTGAGAAAATGCTTATCTCATAGACTACTTATTCATTTCAGACCATGTTCGGGAACATTCAGCCCATCAAACTGCCACACAAACTAATGACAAAGCAGCATAAGGTAATGTTTAATGTCAGGATTTGAAAGATTAATAAATATCACCAACCACCTTATCAGGCAAACAACCCAATAGTGTACCTAGCAATTAATAAGCCTGCTTCAGCCGGGACATTATACAGTACTTCCTCTATGTTAATAATCAAATTTTAACAGTTAAATTTTGTCAGTTAGATGTCAGTTGAAAATAATCTAAAGAGAAAAGTAATAATAAAAGAAATTAACAAAATTCACTCAAATAAATAAAATAATTTCTGGTGTGTGGTAGTGTGTTTATATGAAACTATAGGGTTGACAGTTAAAAAGTTTGTAGAAATAGTTAAAAAGTTGAAGCTAAAAATAAGCTGATCAGCTTTAATGTAATGCGACATTATTATTTCCGATTGAAGCCCACGTGCACATCTGCCTGTCTATCCGTACCGCAGAACTCAGCAGAACTTATTTTTTTGTAAGGTTGAGTATCTTGTGCCTTGTGCTACAGTAAGTAGTGCTTCTTACATCGTCAGCCAAGTAAACTCCCTGTTTAGTAATTGGTGAGTGAATCACAGATGAGAAATAAAAAACCAGCGTGTTAAAATTCACTAATACTAATTCAGCACTATTATTTCAGCAGTGAAAATATCAAGTAATATCTGTAAAAATATTCAGTTCAGGAGTTTTTCTAATTAATATCTATTGATGCAAGCGTTTGTTTACATTGAGCTAGTAACTTATTATACACTTATTTTAAAGTAGAATATTAAATCTGGCACATAACTGTTCATAACATCGCTTTTATTTACCATTTTGATTTCACTTATGGTGCAGGTTAAAGTTCAGACAAATATCTAATTACTGCAAAAGTTTCAATAAACTCTGTCCAGCGGTTGATTTAAAACACGCCCACAGTACGCTGTCAAAACTTCACTTTTTTGCATTTTTTCCCCGATTTTCTCCCTAATTTAGTCGTGTCCAATTTCTCCCCATCACTAGGGGGCTCCCACATTTAGGCTACTACTACCACTCAGTCGGGAGGGCCGAAGACTATCAGCCAGCCGACCGCATCTTTCCGAACTGCTCGCTCACGCACCTTTGGGGGCGGCGTAACACACTCGAGGAAAGCGCTATCCGCTCCTTCCACTTGCGCGAGCTCACAGACGCACCTGATTGGTTGTAGAGCCGTGATTAACGAGAGAGCACGGAGTACCTCTCATCCATCCCCTCTGAGAGAGCTCGACCAATAAGCTCTCTCTAGAGCACCGGCTGCGAGAGGTTACAGCATCACCCGGGAACCGAAGCAGTGATCTCCGGATGATTGGGCGAGCGCTTTACCACTGCGCCACTCGGAGGCCTAAAACTTCCGGTTTTAATCTGGTACATAATTGCTCATAACTTCACCTCTACTCAGCATTTTGTTTTCATTTATGGTGCCGCTTTTACTACAGGCAAATACCAAAGTTTCATTAAATTCTATCAAGCCTGTTTTGTGTGATGCTTTGACAAAATCTGGCTGGACATACAGTACAGACAGACAGTACAAATACAAGTCACTGCATTGTGGTGCCTCCTGTATGTACTGTAAACTAGCGTACCTCAATTACAGGACATGCCATATCACTGCCAGGCAAAAAACCTAACTTAGTTCTAAGGATGGAAGAATAAAACTTTTTTTCTACCTGCCGTGTGTGAGGGTGACATGCTTCAATCATGAGCAATACCATTTATTAATTTTCCAACTTTGTGTTGTTTAATAACGTTTGATTTCCAAACCAATACTTCTTTGCCTCTTGGTGCTGATATAATTAGCACCGGTTTTGCTGCATTTGGGAGCGATGATGCACTTCACAGTAATATTACAAAATGGAAATATTACACAGAGAGATAATGCTTACAAGACCCAAAAGTGCTTCGTGTAAAATTAACCTGAGAACAACACGATTCATGCAGGAAGCTGTTTTTGTTCGTCTCGTTTACCAGAGTCGAGATTTCATGAACTCTAATGAACTCTGTTATAAATTTAAGACGCCACAGAAGTATATACAGTATAAGACATGATTAGTAGGAGAGTTCATTGAACCCAGTCATTTGGATTTGGTGCTTTACCAGGTCGGGATTAATTTGAAGCTAGATTCAAATCCCAGTAATAAAACAGATATTCATGGCCAGGAGTGCAGGAGAGCAAAATTAGCCATGATCTCAAGGAGGTAGGAGTGATATCACAAACACATGCTTTGAGTGTGTTATGCTGATTAAAAAAAAAGTAAGCTACAGTATATACCAGACATGCCAAAAATTTTGTTGTTTTTTTATTAACAAATTATGATATCTATAATATTTTTATCTCAAGACTGACTATGATTAATAAAGCATCATCATCATCTACACACTCAGTTTGTATGTGCAATTACATAATCACATGGATAATTGACTAGGATGTACTTAGGGCAATTGTGTTATTAACATCACTTATAATGTAGAGAAATTAATAACATTTAAATTACGCCTTTGTGTATGATTGTTCTCAATAGCCATGACAAACTCAGAACACTTGCAAAGAAGAAGGACAAGAATAGCATTTTTAAAGCACTTTCACAGCCTTTGTGTGCAGTGTGTAGGTGTGTGCCATGACCTCATTGTCTCTGTCCTTTTCCAGGAAGTGCCGAGCAACATGGCTGGGTAGAATGTTGCGCAGCATATTCTCATTATGCTCCCGCAGCTCCCGCATTTCATTTATCTCCTCCTTCGCCTGGACTCGCCACAGAAAGTCCAATCTTGCTGTGTATTCTAGCTATGAAGAGAAAGAAAGATAGAAAGGTAGAGGAAAAAGTGTGAGGAGCAAAAGAAACAAGAATGAATATCAACACAATGTTTGAGCCATACACATAAGACATCATTGCAGACATTAAGGTCAAGAAATAACTCAATCCCTATGTCGCTTTATCCTGTGTACAGGGTCGTGGGGGGGCCTGGAGCCTATCCCAGGAGACTTAGGGCACGAGGTGGGGTACACGCTGAATGGGGTGCCAATCGATTGCAGGGCACACACATACACACACTTATTCACACTCTATGGGCAATTAGGGAACCCCATTTAGCCTAATCTGCATGTTTGGACAGTAAAGGGAAACCCACAGGGAATTCAAACCCTGACCCTGGAGGTGCAAAGCGACAGTGCTAACAACCGAGCCACCTCCGCATATCACTGTGTTTTCTAAATTTGAGTAAAATCTAATATGGTTATTCCTATAATGAAATTCCTATAAGGGTGACTATCTCTGGCCATGGTATAATCTGTGTGTATGGAAAAACGATTAGGATTAGATTGTAGGGTGTAAAAGATTATGTGTAAAGTAAATTAATGCTGAAAGACTTTCAGAGAACATTTACTTTTAATAATGTTGGACAACATCACATTTAGGAATGATCAGGGTAAATGCACTGCTATAAATGCAATTTTTTAAGTTCCACATAAAGGGTTGCCAGATTCAGACCAATATATTGCACCATATATCGCAAATCAGAAAAGCTCAGTCTCAGTCATGGTTTCCTTTCAGTCAGGGTTCCCCCACAAAAAACAGAACTATGTCCGGATACTTCAGGCTAATTCGAGGTCCCCAAGCAAGTGGGAGATTTAAAACTTCAAACCTGGTGGGGTAAACCCACTGTGATAACCATTAGACCATCCAGCAGCAACGATATAAACATATTTACCCCCAAAAAAGAACTATGTCCAGGTTTTTAAAATGTACTTGGGGAATTTCAGGGAACTATCTGTACAGCTATTTTATAATTTTTTTTTTACATTAGAAACCCTATGTACTGTAGGTGCGACATTTGGAGTAGCACCCAGGTATATTTTTGTCTAAGAGAGAGTGAGAGAGAGAGAGCAGCAACAAGAGAAAGAAGCCATACAGCACTGATAAATCATTCACATTTCCAACTATTGCATGGATTTGATATCTAGTAATTTCCTGTTATAACGAAGCCACAAACTACTTCATTATCAGTCAGGCCAAGTAAATTTATGGTGCAGATACAAATTTTTATTGGAGGGTCTAATATTTACTTGTTCTCATTTGCTTTAATACTAGCAGAGCAAACCACAAAACAAACATAAAAAAAGGACAGTCCACTGGAATAAATGAATGCTGTGAGATTAAACTAAAACTTAAACAGATGAATTAATTTGAACAATTTCTGACTTTGTTTCCTCATTAGTTCACATTGATTGTGCGCATAAAATCATAATCTTTAATGTATTCATGCAACGCAATTGTGAACAACAGAATATGACTGAAGCTTCTTCTTGCTCTCATTCATTTTCCATAACGCTTAACTTGTCACGGGAGGCCTGGAGTCTATCCCAGGAAACTTGAGGAAGCAGGCAGGGTACTCCTGAGATGTAGTGCCAATTCAGTGCAGGGCACAAGGATAAAGGATGTCTTTTGACTGTACTGTAGGAGGCAACTGGAATACCCAAGGGAAATCCACCAAGCAAGGGGCAGAGCAGCCAACTCCATGCGCAAAGGCCTGAAGATGGGATTCAAACCCTCGAATCTGGAGGTGTAAGGCCACAGTGCTAACCACTACACCCTCAAGCAACAATGATTTGAACACATTTTCAGCTGCTTCACACTGCTGATAGCATTTTCCCTCCACCGAGGAGTCATACGAATCTTACTACTCTTCCCAGGAGGAGAAAATAACAGAAGCAACAATAACAACAGGCATGTGATATTAACGATTTCAAGAGTCCAGCTGTGAGATGTATTACTGAAAGTGTGGGGATGAGCTAGGGAAAGAGAGCTGATTAAGCTGATGGTCGTGATGTGAGACAACTGTAATTGAAACTGTCTTTGTTATTTTAAACATATGTATACAGTATGTGGTAGTGGGGGTGTGGTCGAGTGAGAGAAGGATAGAGGCAGGTGAAGATGGAAAGTAACACGTAATACTTTCCACCTGTGACTTGTCAGCAGGTTTATTTATTGATTTGTCAGCAGGTTTATTTATTGATTTGTCAGCAGGTTTATTTATCTTTTTGTGTTGGTAGAAGGGAGTGAGATCAAAAATGTGTGCGTGCGTGTGCATATGTGTGAGTTCCACAACTCTGCTAAAAAAAAAAAATCTAAAGATTAAAAATTCTTCGAAATAAATTCACTGCTGTGCTGAGACTCATAAGCTGCTTCCCATTCTTTGATATATTATATTAAATATAACTTCCCAAAACTGTTATATTATAATAAATGTATAGTTTGATACAGTAGATAATTTATATTAACTACTCATACACATCATTTCAAAAACACACTGCCCAAATAAGAAAAAAAAAAAAAGAAAAAAAACAATCACTCAAATATTTTGTTGGACTGCCTTTTGCTTTGACTACAGCACGCATTTACTGTACCATGGCATGGTTTCGAAAAGCGTATGCAATGTTTCAACATGTTTCCATCCAGAACATGTTTTCTCTCCAAGAACTTATGGAATATATATAGGAATATATCAGCACATCCCAAAGATTCTACACACTGTGGTGGCCAATCCATGTGTAAAAATTATGTCTACTGCTCCCTGGACAACCTTTCCACAATTCGACCCCAATAAATCCTGGCATTGTCATCTTGGAATATGTCTGTGAAGATATCAGCGAAGAAAAAACCCATTGATGGAAAAATGGATCTTTCATGTGTTATAACACACCATGTCCAACCACTGAACCAAATCAACAATAACACACCATGCCTAAACACTGTACCAAATCAACAATAACACACCACGTCCAACTACAATAATATACCACGTCCAACCACTGGACCAAATCAACAATAACACACCACGTCCAACCACTGGACCAAATCAACAATAACGCACCACGTCCAACCACTGGACCAAATCAACAATAACGCACCACGTCCAACCACTGGACCAAATCAACAATAACACCCTATGTCTAAACACTAAAGTAAATCTAAAATAACACACCATGCTGCACTAAATCCAAACTATCACACCACGTCCTAACACTATATCATTTCCATACACTGCACTAAATTCAAAAGAACACATCTTGTCAAGCTGATGTAATTATTATTATTATTATTATTGTGTGAGTGTGTGTATGTGTGTGTGCCCTGCGATGGATTGGCACCCTGTCCAGGGTGTACCCTGCCTAGTGCCCGA
>JAOTQY010175499.1:0-12655 GCA_026413445.1 Dolichallabes microphthalmus | reverse complement strand
ATCTATGTTCTATTACAAATAAAATATTGACATTTGCCATCTCCACATCATTGCATTCAGTTTTTATTCACAATTTTAGCGTCCCAACTTTTTTGGAATCCGGTTTGTACTGTATCTATGGATTAAAATCACTAAACACTAACAGCAGCACAGAGGTGAGATAAGAAACGACTTACGGTGAAATATCAAAGGGATGAAGTCCAAGAATCTTGGAAGCGTTAGAACCAGAACAGGAAGTAACGACCATATAAGGAAAGCAAAACAGACATTTTACAGCATTGCTGTACAGCGAACCTCATCTGAAAAAAGAATTAAATGGCTGTATCAGTCTTGCAGTTGAATCTGAACCTGGAGAATAAAGCACAGCTTCAACGTTCCTCAAGGCCACGATCATCTTGGATGGGTTATATTTAGAGCGTTATGTCAATACAGCTCCGTTAGCACGGAATGTTATCTGCTTCAGATGCATCCCGGGAATCTGGAAATATTATGCAGGGTTTTTTTTCCCTCCCCCTTTCCACTTGATGGTGGCCTTTCATGTTTCGAGGTGGCCAGGTTTTCAAACATGTCCGAAGGCGTTCCTAGATATCACACGGATAGCCTTTTTAAACGCAGTAAATTTAAGCACCCTTAGTTCTAACCTGCTGTTGTCTCATAACATGGCTGAGTCAGCCGTGGGCTTGAACCTTTGTTGGTGTGTTTAGTTTTTTTCCCCTCTCTCTCTCTCCATTTGTTTTTGGGCTGACCAGAGTCTCTCTCTCTCTCTCTCTCTCTGATTGAAATCCTAACCTTAACCTCAGCCAGTAATTCTCCAAGCGCTGAATTGTTCTAGCTGCCTCCAGCTGGGAGCTTTCTCTGTATTTAGGCTGTCAGATGATCCCCGAAGCCTCTCATTGCCTCTGCTGGGTCTCGCTGCGATCAACCAAACCTCCAGACGCGCTCCGGAAGCACGTCCTGACATTCCGAGTGTAATGGACTGGAAAGGATTGAGTGTGTTGATTTAAACGAAGTAAGGCTAGAGAGCTGTTTTTATTGCGTTCCTTAAACATTATTATTTTGACTGGAAATTTGGAACACACCTCTAAAATTCATGGTTGTTCAAATCAAAAACCCCATTTGACTGCAATAAACCTGGAGGAAGATTTAGCAGACTCGGGAGTGGTGGTGCACTGTTCCACAAGAGTCAGCAGAAGAAAACCTTACCTGCGTCCCCGTCATTAAATCCAACATCAGAAGTATGCAGCAGAACATCTACAGAAGTGCTGTGGACTGATGAGTTTAAATAGAACTCTTTGGTCACAATCAGCTAAGGCATGTTTGGAGAATAAAAAGGAGCAGCCTTTCATGAAAAGATCTATCATGGGTTTGGGATTGTGTTGGAGCCAGTGGCACAGGAAACATTGCACGAGTGGAGGGAACAAATTCTGGAAGCAAACATCACTGAAGCTGAAAAGAGGATGGCTTCTACAACAGGATAATGATCCTAAACATATCTCGAAAACCACTATGTAAAATCACAGCCATCACAGTCCCCTGATTTAAACGTCATTGGAAATTTGTAGGTAGATCATAAAAGAGCTGTGCATGCAGGACGACCAAAGAATATTACAGAACTAAAAGCCTTTTGTATGGAAGAATGGGAGAAAATCCCAAGTACAAGAATTTAAAGACTTTTAACTGGATATAAAAAGCCGATGCAAGCTGTGATATCTGCCAGAGGAGGTGTTACTAAGTACTGATTATGTAGGGTGGCCAAACTTTCGCACAGTGCCACAATAATGTTTTAATTTTTTTATCTTTGTTCAATTCATGATAAAGTAACTATGCATCAATGCTTGCTGAAAATATTGTGCTGTATCTGTTATTTATCAAGGGGTGCCTAAACTTTTGCCAAAGACTGTATCTATCTATCTATCTATCTATCTATGTAATTTGACTGACTTTCTGAGAGTCAATCAAGAAAAAACATTAGAATTTATTAGATTTAACCCCAGTCATTAAAAAAAAAAAATCTCAGTCAGATTCCTGTTATGTTCTTGTTATGGTCTACTTGATTCTGGCAAAAATCATAATCATGATTATTTCAGCCCGAATTGAGATCACGATCATTTAACATGACTTACTATTCACTGGCTTCGGAAGCATCATGCATGAATTGAAAATGAATTAAAATACCCATTGAACATTGTTCTAACTCTGTCTGTGCAGGTTGATCCCTCAGACGGTGGGTCTGCTGTATGTCGGCAGCTACGACATGCCCTTTGCTCAGATGAAGGTGAGACCTGTGCTGAATTTGGCAACACGCTAATAATGCCAAGCGCTCGCCCTCAGACGAGCTTCCACTTTATTTACATATATTTGTTTTTGTTCCTATTCCTGTGTTCATTAAACCAGATCTCAAACCGTCAGGATACAAGTGCGACATTTTTATCATCAGAGTGCCTTTTAAA
The DNA here is from genome assembly GCA_026413445.1 of Dolichallabes microphthalmus. Classification (NCBI taxonomy): domain Eukaryota; kingdom Metazoa; phylum Chordata; class Actinopteri; order Siluriformes; family Clariidae; genus Dolichallabes; species Dolichallabes microphthalmus. The sequence continues at coordinate 10,205 of JAOTQY010175499.1, read as the reverse complement.
AGCATCTCATAGCAGGGATCACGCTACAAGAGTCTCTCTCTTTAAACTGTGTGTATGATTCACCGAATCAGTGTGTATCCAGGCTTTTGGAAGTGAACCCCCTCGTGTGACGTGTATCTTCTCCATTACGATCAAAGGCTCAAGCTTTTTCCTCTTGTTCCTCATTAATCTCGCATTACGCAAAAAAAACCCTGCCGCTTTGTTCGCTAAGCTCCAGGCGGGCTCGGCGTTCATGAGAAACGAAAGGCTTTCAGGGAAATGGGCTTTGAATCAAGCTATGTGGGACTTGTTCTGCCTGCTCGGCTTTAAAACCCAGATCTCTCTCTTGTTCGAATGTGTATAATAATGCTCTGATGTTCTTTAAATGAACCTTTCAACCTGGTTATCTCCGTTAGTGTCCGAGCACTAGCCGGTGCATCAGTCGTGAAATGTCTAATGTCTTCTGATTTTTTTTCTTCATGCCATGATGCACAAAACCCAGGTATTAGCACAGTAGAAGCGATCGTGTCTCTCGCACTGCGGGCAGTCGCGTCCCGAGGGGTGTGGGTGTGTCATCCAGGGGACCCATGTAATGTCCATGTAATGCAACAGAGTAGTTCAGTCACCTTTGCACATAAAGCTTGAAAGCTTCTGCTCGGTGAAATCGAGCCACTTGAGAAAAGTTATGTGTAATCGTCTTGCACGCGTCACATGGGAAGAGGTTCGCGACCTCCTTGGCTCGGAGCACTGGTCTGGGTTAAAGTTTCGTCATGCAGAAAACATGTGAAACAATACTAGGAGCAGTTTATCACTCTGTCGCATTGTTTATTGCACAAGAGACTGGATTACTATTTTGGTCAAATCTTTGCTGGTAATGAGGTGTCGCTGCTGTTTTTTTTTATCTTTTTTTTTTTTTTTTGTTAAAGGCTACATTGGTTAACAGTTCCTAACATTACCAAATCACAGTGGTCATGGTGATCCCAGTGAGGATTACTGTAGCTTTTGCTTCTACAGCGATACAGCAGAGCTTTATCTGTGAATAGTCTGTCCTGCTCTCTCAGATCTTTATACAGTATGTGCATTCTTTACAAGCATCACATTTCATCATCATCATCGATGTCGTCAGACAGTAATGGCCACCTCATGGATGGCTTACTAGCCGAGTCGAGTCCCTGCGACCCTGTAGCTGCACTGCATTCTAAGTCCAAAGTGAGTGAGGAAGTGACATCATCATCATCATCATGGCACACAACTCCAATCAAATTCAGCTATTTATACACAGTATAAGTGAAATGCTTACACAACTGCTGATGACCGAAGATTTCAATTTTCAAGAAAGTTTCAATTTAACATAAGAGAAATTAGAGAATTTACAATTTAGAAATATAAGAGAAATATGGAAATAAACTTTAGATGTAAAGGACTTGAAAATGAAATGGTAGAATAAAAATAGAAATATGTATGATAAAGTAATAGAATATAATGAAATGTAGTGTAGCGTAGAACCATGTCCAGTTGTGGGCAATATAATGTGCAGAAAAGTGAGCAAGGTTGCAGTCAAAGTTCACAGTACGCTGGTGCGCAAAAAGTGCAAAATGTGCCGTGTGTAATGTTCAATTAGCACATTTGCATCAGAATTATTTGTTATATCGCACTATATTACTACATAAACAAAAAAAAAATTATATTATTATTGCTTTATATTTTATTCTAGTCATATTTAATCTAACGAAAACAACAGCTTTCCAGAATTTCTGTTGGTTAAATAAAATCTTCTTCTTCTTCTTCTTTGTCTTTCGGCTGTTCCCTTTCAGGGGTCGCCACAGCGAATCATCTGCCTCCACCTAACCCTATCCTCTGCATCCTCTTGTTAAAAAACGTTATACGGCTGTCTCAGAGTCTAAAGGCAATTTTAGTGCAAAACCTAAAGTTCCCATTAGGTAGTCTGATTATCGCTGGGTAATTAGCACTAATAAAGGAATTAAACAGTCTTTTTTTTTTTTTTATAATCATTTGCCTGGTGCATACATTTCCTGGGTATGTGTCTGGAATATTTCTTCACATCTCCATAAACGCATAAATAGTGTCACTTCCTTGCAGACAAAGGAATCGAAAGAGGTGAGATCCACAGCACACATCAGGGATATCATCCGACTGCCATGCTGTTTGGAGGATTTTCCCTAATAGCACCCTTTTGTTTCTGAAGGACCCATTTACTTCAGTAGAAACAAAGTAATTAGCGAGCCGCCCTGGTAGACAAAAGGGGAAGAAAAACTGAGCCGGAAGACAATCCTGCTCTAGACAAACGGCTTGTTTGTCGTTAACCATCTACGAGCGAGCGCGCCAACATAATCGGCTAATTTGTATTGCACGGCTTTGACTGATGGTCCCGTCACCGCTGAAATTGCTCAGTTTTTTCCCTGCGTAGACCTGGGGTCAGCTTTATAGATCATCAGTTGCATGGCTGAAGTTTTAGTTTAAATCTTCGTTACACACATCGTAGCTCTAATCATGTTGGACCAAAATTACACCGTAGCGTTTCCTCTATCTCTGTCTGCATTCCTTACAGGCAAAGGAATCCAAAGTCAACCAGTGTGGTTTGGAATATTTCTAAAAACTTTACAAAGCCTGATTTTTATTATTTTTTTTACACACTTGTGATGCATGGCAGGCTTTAGCAGATCGAGAGCGAGACTTATACGAAGGGGGTATAGAAATATCCGAGCTCCCATAAGAGCCAGCGAGGGGGAGTTCTGAGTTAGTCACACCTCTCTGAGTCATGTTTCGGCAGCTGAACTTTCACATTCGCAAGCAGCGTGCGTGAAATGTATATGCATCGCCTGCAAAAACGCGCAAGCCCACTTCGTGCACTACTCCCACTGTTGCGTGAGATGTGTTGATTCCAGCCTGGAAAGATTAGAAAAGAGCCAAGTCAAGCCAAGCGTGAGGTAGTCAAGCTTAGGGACCCTTTACATGGTCAATAGTAGACATGTGACATTCTCATGTTGCAATACGTTTGCTTTAATTCACTGAGTCTGAATCAGATGTCCATTGGGTTACACATTTCCCCACACCAGGTTGATCGTCTCCAGACTTTTCTTTTTTTTAAGCTTCTGATTTCCCGCTTGTCATAATTCTTTCTATAAAACTATATAAGAGTTCACTGGGTTTTTCAAGATGCGTATTAAAACGCACTTCTTACCATCTGTCTTGCCTCCACCTGTTTATTATATCATATCACATAATCCTTAGTCTACTGCAGACTCCTATAACGTCTCATAAAATAAATACCTACCAAAAATAAAAACAAATCAGTCTGTCGGTCATAAAAAAAAAAACGTCAGGAGGGAATGATGGTAAAATATGAAGTTTATTAACAGCCATCTGCTTCTGACGAACATAAAGACGAGCTACGAAAGATATAAAGGACAAGAAAACCTCATTATCTACAAAAGCAGAGTAGTATTGTACTCTTGAACACCCATGATGCAACGCGCCTAAACCTTAACCCCCGTACCCGATAACATCCTCTTCTATTATAAAGATGTCACCGCTGCCTCTTCCGCTTTATCACAGTTATTCTGACAAAATAACACAGGAAATTTCTTTCTTTCCTCTGGAGACGTCCCCATGGCATAAAGGTGAAGTTACAGCTTTATTTCAGACGTTACAAAGCGGCAGCGCTGTCCAAAATATCACCCTGCTCTCACATCACCGCCTTTACTTCGCTCGCAGCGGGGAAAATCACCAGGACTTGTCTCCCAGAGATTAACAACATTGACACCACTAGCTGCCTTCGACAACACATCACACCTCACTATTACAATAACTGTGGAACTGGACTTTGCATTGCTGCAGCACACACAGGTTTTTTTTTTCCTGGTTCTCCCTTTATATCCTTTTTTTTCCCCCCCTACATAGCCGTTATGCTTCCTACACTGCTGCACTTTATTACAAGCCTGGAAGATGATGCTCTAATGATTGATCGATGTTATTGATCACAATGAAAATTAAGTTAATTGAAATTGAAATTGCTTTGCAATCAACCAGAGTATACACCAAATGGACTTAGCAGTTTTAGGTGGCCTGGCCATCTTGCTTAAAATGATCTCCAGACCATGGATTCGAGGGATCTTTTAGCCGTGTGTTCGCACGCCGTTCCTAAAACCATGCCCTGCTGGCCAGCATCGCCACTCCCCGAGCAAATGGCTACGGGAGAGAAAAGTAGTAATCAATGAGCAGAGAAAGGATTTGAACAGATTGGGCAGAGATATTGAAATTAACTCAAGAAAAAAACGGGCTCCAGACAGCAGCCATAATGAAGTGGATTTGGTCGGATCAGGCGCTACCAAGCGGAGTTTCCAAGATGGCTTCCAGAATCTCACGGCTACACCTGGGAGCGCGAGGATGGCCTGAACCCAAGAGCCAACCCCGAGCCAAGGAGGGGACACTGAGAGATAATCTCGCAGCCTCCTGCGTTTTGTAAGGGTGCGACGATGCCTTTCGCTCTTCTAAAACATCCACCCCTCCACCACCCCGCCAATCGACCATCTCACAGATGCCCTGCACGGTCGGAGTGCACGGTCTTTTACTTAGCCAGCATGCTGCTGAGCTTGGCACAGCATTGTTTCCTTCCAGTGCCGCCTACTCCTCTAGTGTCCCAGTGTCTCCAAGAGCGAGTCCCCCTCTCTCTCGCTCCCTCTGTCTCATACACACACACTCACACTCACTCTGTCTTGTGTACAACATGCATGCCCTCTAAACTGGATGCGTTTCCATTTTTTAATTCTCGCTTCTGATTGGTCGATTCCTTTTCCAAAGCAGCATCTTTGATGATGATGTCACCGGTTCCAGTTTTATATCAGTGTATTATATCGACTTCTGTATTTCAGCGCCATCGTGTATATACTGTATATTTGTAATTAGACGACACATGCAACGAAACATATTTATGCTCTGTTTTATATGTGTGTATACATAAGTATAACAGGTATTATATAAATAAATCTATAAACCGACCTGATTTACAGATCTGCCCGAGTCTGGCCTGCGTTCACAATAAATTCATTTCAGAGCGTTGCTGATACACTCGTTTTTCGCAGTGCTGCCTGTACAACAAAGCTTTCGAAAGAAACTCTTTCTCTCTCTCTTTTTTTTCTTCTCACAACTCTGCTTTGTGTCTAACTCTCGTCTCTGCTCTTCCTCCGCAGGTGACGAAGGACCTGAAGCAGTACGATAACAAGATTATCGAGTGCACGTTCAAAAATAACACCTGGGCCTTTATGAGGCAGAGAGTAGACAAGAGCTTCCCGAATTCGTACGATACAGCGATGGGTGAGTGGCAGCACCGCAGGAACAACAACGACGACAACGGCACACTGCATGCGGAAAAAACGAGAGCGACAGAGCTTACTGTCTAACATACAGTCAGAGTAGTGGGCTGGAAATTACTTGAATATGTATATGTACAATTTAAATGCAGTCAAATAATACATACACACTTGCCAGGCATTTTATTAGGAACATCGGTGTGTCGTGTAGTTGCAGTAAGTCAAAAGTAAGAAATGGACATGAGAAGAAGAAGAAAACAAAAACAGATTAGATTGGGTTTTTGAAGGATATGGCAACTCAGGTAATCACTCTTTACGTCCGTGGTGAGCAGAAAAGCATCAAAGAATGCATAGAGCACCAAGCCTTAGAGGCAGATCAGCTGCAAATAAACAGAAGACATGATATGGCAGGGTGTCAGCTGGGGAAAATGCGACCGTGAGCATAAAGATTAGAAGATTCACATGTCAAATTTTTTATTTCTGATCAAGTCATGTGTCAAGTATTGGTATCATATGTTAGAAAAACAACATTAACGAAAGACATATTATTTCTTTCATGATGAAGCTCCTTCAAGTATTCATGCCATAATAATAGTAATAATAATAATACAGACTTTTTTGTTACTGAAAGTGGATGAGAGTCAGACGTGTCCGCAGCTTGTTCTTTAGAAACTTGAAGATATTCCAGGCATCTGTTCCACCACATTTCGTTTTTCTTTCTCGTCTTTTTTTCTTTTCTTTTTTTTTTTCTATATCAGAAGCATCTGGCGCGTTCCGCTTCTCATTTCCACTCAGCTCGTGGTCAAGTCATTAACCCTATAGACATTAACAGCAACGCTAAAACAGGATGCCGAATTAAAGGCGTCTGCTAGAATCGTGCCCGAGCTTGACCGCGCCTGCAGGAAGCGACTTGTCATCACTCACAATCTCTTCCCTGTCTGCTTCCCTACAGCCGTGTGTAGCAGCATCCAGTTTCCCGTCACAAAGGAAAACCTCCTGGAGTTCCTGGACCGCTGCGCCCAAAGCCGCAAGCACCATTCGGACCCGGACGCCCAGCTCATGCCCCCTCCTCCTCCGAAAAGACCCAATCACGGCCTCCCGTAAAAACTTTTTTTTTTTTTTTTTTTGCATCAAGTTGTTCTGGTGTAGCAATTTATTATTTTTTTTTTTTAATATACGTATTTGGAACCCTGGCTCTTTCTACACTCTGATGAGGAGACTTTCTGAGATGCACAGTGACATTACACAGCTTTATGCTTCCTACTCAGACAGCAGATGCTGCATTTCTTTGAAACCTTTTGTCATGTGGAGACCTTGTCTGGAAGCTGAGACATGGTCATATTAAAAGAAAAAAAAAAAGTTAAACGAAATATTAAATAAATGTTACATTGACGTTTGGTTACCTCTCTTTGTATTTAATTTAATGCGTTTTAATCTAACTTTTTTAGCGTAGTGATTTAAGGAATTGCTGTTGTACTTTCCAGACTTTTAATGCTAATATCCAGATGACTGGATTGATTTGATTTGGGTTTGTTTTTGCGTATTTATCATCCACAGAGACCAGCAATCACTCTAAGTAAGGTGTGCCGTATTAATTATTAGAAATGAAACAGGATGTGCCAGAGGCATGACTTTTTTTTTTTTTTTTTCATGACTTCTGATTTTCAGGCCGGTTTCTTGCACTAATGATGTCAAACCTCTTTCTTTAAGCCAGTCGCATTGTCAGGATGATCACGATGGGCAGACTTTTTTTCTTTTTTTTCCTGCTGATTTGCTGTCACCATACTGTGAATATGCTGTGCTTCTATCTCAAGACTTGTATAATAAATTCTATATGTAGCTGACGTGACCTTTTGCTTCCAGTGTGATTCTCATCATGTGGTTCCCCCCAGTCCTCCAAACATAGTCGCTATTAGTTCGGTGAAAGGAAAGGACCAGATGGTTCTCCGATTTTAGAACTTCCTGTTGTCGTCGCTTCAGAAATGTCAGACAACTTAGAAAGCGGTGCAGTACTGTCGTCAGCGCTGATCCGGATTGACATGACGGGCTGCCTGGGGTGTGCAAGATCTCCTGGTGAAGTATCATGAAGCCCAGGAGATCTTGTCAGCAGTAAAAAGTGGGTGTGAGATGGTGGCATGATTCAGTGGGTGGTCAGAAATATACAGTAGATTCGATTCCATAATGAGGAGAGATTCAGAATGGCTCTTTATATAAAGTATAAAATCACATCTTAAAGAAAAGTTTTGTGGTGTCCAATTTAAGTCTGAAAATTATTCCTCGTGCTCTGTATGACCGTTTCAATTTTCAATTAAATTTTATTTATTTGTATAGCGCTTTTAACAATTGACATTGTTGCAAAGTTTTTATGAAATGTGAATGTGCATGAATCAAAATGGCAACATTGTCCCTGATGATCAAGCCGAGGACGATGGCGGAGGTTGAGTCCTGGAATCTGCCTGGTGCCTTCAGAGCAGAAGAACTCCATAAATGTGGTAACCTGGTCATTCATAACATTTCTGAGTCTAGACCTGACCTACTGAAGCAACGCCAGATCATAACGCTTCCTCCAAGGGTTTGTACAGTGACCACTATGCATTTTGGGTGCATCGCTTCATGTGCTTCCCTTCTCACCCTGATGCATCCATCACTCTGGAATAGAGTCAATCTGAACTAATCATGCTCTCAAGCAAGCTGATTGAACTCTTTTAAAAAAAAAGGTTTGCTTATGGACGCACAGCTGTTTAGTCCCAGTTCTCATCACATTGTTATTTTTCACTATTGTACATAGCGATGGTTTCTACTGTTCGTTTTTGTGATGCAACTTCATCAAGCGTTTGAGTGATCCCTAATTCCACTCATTTCAATGTTTGATGCAGATCAATAAAATGATCTTTTCACAATGGAAACTTTTTTTGCATGTAATTTTTACAATTTTAAATCTGTTTAAAAATCATGCTACTAGTGTTGAAATCTTCTTGATCTCACTGATGTTTGATCTCTTTCTCTTTTAACCTGTTAAGAAGAAAAATTTCATTTTCTTGGGAAACTAAAAAGCATGCTGGGAAACTGTTCAAGTTCTGACCAATTAGAGATCAGGTATAAACTAAATACAGTCTCATGTTCACACCTTAATCCCACTCTGTTTTTTATTTATTTATTTTATTTTATAAATTTTTTTTTTTATAACTGGTTCACACAAATCAGGTGAGTAAAAGCAACTGCTATGAAACTTTATTCCGTGACCATGTGCTCTTTTCCCATCAAACCAAGTTAAGTGTCTTACCAGAAGTAATGGTTTAAGTACTGTATTATAGCAAGTGAAGAGACATGGACTGTTCCTTGTATTCACTACAAAAAAAAAAAATTGTACTAAATTTGTACTAATTAAAAAAAAAAAAAGCAAAAGAAACAATGGAATTAATTTTCCATAGCATCCAATGCTGACCTTATTGGATGTGCCTGAGGTGATTGTGGGTTCTTTGCGGATTAAGAAAGGGTGAGAAAGAGGGTCTAGCTGGAGAAACGAAAGCCGTGTGCTTGGCTCCTCTTCACCACTGAGTGACAATCTGGCTTTAAGTCCAGTCGCCTCACTGCTGTTACAAGACCGAATACGAGTCTGTCAGTCTTTCCTCGCTGTCTGCTCAGAATAAGCCGTGACCAGACATGCAGACGCTACTCAGACGTGGTGATGATGAATATGTTGTTGAAACGGTTTTGCTCTTTCTTTTTATTCTCCCTCTTCTCAGGATCTCTATCGTGTGTTATTATTTCTATGTTGTTTTGTCTTCAGGATGTCTTGGAAGTATCGGACCACCACCCCTCTTTCTCTTGCTCTTTCGTTCTATAGGGGGTCTGTTAAGAGCAACGTGTGTCAAAAAAACAACAGCAGTGTAATTTGTCTGGACCCTGTACAAAAAAAACAACAAACAACATGTTGATAAATTCAGGTAAGAGTGTGGAAAATTAGTATTGTGTCTGAGTCATAGTGGCACCTCTCTTCTCTCTCTCACACACACACACACACACACACACACACACACACACACAGAGGTTCCCTGGCAGCACTGAAGAGTGGGTCAGAGCTCATCAAAGCATCTTAAAATGTTTTGTCCGTCTCCTTTGAAACACAAGCATCCATACAGACATTCACTTTCTCTCTCACACACACACCAGGAAGATCTCCTACAGAGTCGCCCGGAAGAGCAGACAGATGGACAACAGACTTATTGTGTGTTTGCGAGTGTGTATCACAGAGCGAGGGAGACGGCAAATGGAGATTCGAAGCATCTTTACAGGATTTGCATTTTTAGTGACGGCGCCAGGTTGTGTTCTGACTAATCAGCCATAAGATTAAAACCACTTAGGTGTTGCGCTCGGGGCGTGGCTCCACATGGCTTCGTTTGCTGGGGTGTCTGGTACCAGAATGTTTTCGGTAGCGGATCCTTTGGGTGATGTGGGTTGTGGACGAGACAGGTTTGTCCGGCGCAACCCATGGGCGCTCGAAGGAACCGGGATATGATGAGTTTGGAGGCCGTGTCGTCAGCCTCGGGCTCTTTGCCTGCTGGGCCTGTGGGCGGCGTGGTGAAGTGCACCGGGTGTACTGGTGTCTTTCTGTTGTGGCTTACATTAACTTTGTTCTGCATTGGATTTTTGTAGGATCGGACCAGACAGGCTGGGCATGGGTGACCTTTGACCCTTGCTCATGACCTTGTCACCAGTTTGATCGTTGTACATCATTAGCTGTAGAAAAATAAATATTCTACTCAGCTGATAGCTTAGTATTAGTCAGATCGCAGCACTAGAAAAGGAGACACGTAGTTTATACAGTGGTGTGAAAAACTATTTGCCCCCCTCCTGATTTCTTATTCTTTTGCATGTTTGTCACACAAAATGTTT
>JAOTQY010175439.1:0-12671 GCA_026413445.1 Dolichallabes microphthalmus | reverse complement strand
ACTTTAAACAATAATAATTTTAAATGAAAATAATTCATATTTTGCATTTTTGGTATTGATAGTATACTTTGTGTAAACTTCTAGCCCATAACATTTTTTGCTTAAATTGGTTTTGGGTAAAAAAGCTTAAAAAGCAAAAAATCTGTAGTGTCCGTAATTGGCCAACTTTCAACTGAATGACAATTAAAATCAATTAAAGATTTAAATCCATAAAGTAACGGGCACTACATAAAATGGCATACAGTAAAATTGTATTTCGAAAATGTTTCTTTTTATCTGATACAATTATAAATGTATATGCATATTTACAAAAAACAAAGCATGGCTCTGGATATACTGTCAGAAGTATTAAGTATTATGAAAAAAATATGTATTATAATCCTATCTGAAAATTCACCCTTTCACCTGTAGGTGAGACACTTTTAAGCACTAATATGTTTTGGCCGATTGCATCTTTTGGAACTACAGTTTCATTATAAGTTGAACATTGGTCTGGAAATTTGCTTTATATATTTTTTTACCAGTTGCCGAGCATTGTAGTATTCTTTAATAAGTCTAATTTCAGATCACATGAAATGGTACTACACCAACCACTGTGGCCGTGTGCTTTGTTTAATCCTGCGCCATCAGGTGTTCCTTGAATGCCTAGGGTTTCCAATTTGCACAACTTCACCACTTGGGAGCTGAAAAAAAGAAAGAAGCAGAAAGCAACCCTAGGAGGGGGTGGAAGTCCTGGACAGTTTTGAGGAGGACACAATAATTCCTGTCTTAACTCTTGCCTAAACCCTTACATCTGTATAATACTAGTCAGATTATATTTGTTTGTTTTTGTGCTTTGTTTAAATTTAATGGCTTTTGCTATAATGATCCAAAAGAATAATAATAATAAGAAGAAAAAATAAATACATCTTGAGAACCTGGTGTAGGAGGAAGAGATGCTTCTTGTAGAGTGTCATGTCAGAACAGGGGCTGGATGTCATGCCCAGCTACAGGCCGAGGTGATGAAGTCCACCCACAAACCTGTATATAGACAAAGGCCACCACATGTGACTTTCCTTCTTGGCAGATGGACAGTTGATCTGAAGTTAGGGCCCGTACCGTTCACAGACAGGAACACTCCCCAGGCTCCTGCTCATTATAAGATGTAATATCAGTGAAATGACCCTGGTGAGAAATCCCTGTTTGAACCACCAGTGCCTTCAAGACAAATACATGCCAGTGTGATCGCTAGTGAAAACACAATTTTCAGCGATATCCATTTTAATTCGGCATCCTGCATAGGTGGAGCCCTTAGGGGAATCCAGCTGAAGCAGGAGGCTCTACAAACCCCCTAATGTTTGTTTGTGATGGATGGAGGTGCCTTGTTCATTTCAGAAATGTGGCAACAAGCCTATGAGTCCCTTGAGAAATACCACCTATGGTGCTGTGATGGCTGGCATGTTGGGACTTGATGGGGCTTTTATGTCTCTGAAGAAGAATCAGGAAGCCGGCAGTGAACAGGTTCTAGTGAAGGAAGTGAACGTTTGCAGAACAGCATCCTTAAGGCTTATGTGGTAGAGATTTTTGCGTTCAGAATTGTTGCCTGGACGAGGTCCGAGTCCTCTGTTGGTCCTTCAGGCTGAAGAGCGAGATACAAAATACGACTTCCCCTCCAAGACGCCGAGTTCTGACCATGAGGAAGAGTAGTAGCGAATAACGAGGTCTTGCTGGCCTACTTGGAGCTACAAAATTTTAATAAAGTTTCATTTAAATGTCTTGAGTTGGCACTGGTGAAAACATCTCCTTCCACCTTGCCAAACCTTTTTTTGCTGCCAATTTTAATTGTGGATCCCGCTTCCACTGATAGTCTCAGAAATCTTCCGAATCTACAGCTGTTTTTAAAAGCATCAATGACTTTTCGTGCTTAAGTAGAAGAAATAGCTGCACAGCTTCGTCTGTAAGTGCCTCTCGCTCAGACTCAACACTAATTAGACTTTTCTAGTTCTGCCTGATTGAGTTGTGATTGAAAACTTTAATTAGGCGATTATCTCAAGCTCTGCCGTTATGCTCTCAGAAATGCATGATGAACATGAGTGCATTAATAACTGCTTTTGTAGGGAAATTCACGAGCTGTGGTTCTAGCCATGGCTGATTGGTCCGCTATCTGTTCCACCCTGATTTGTATGCACAGCTATAATATACACCTCGCAGTAGCATTATGATGAACATGCAAAGACTTGCTTTCTCACCATCCACAAAGTTTGATCAAATTATGTTTAAAGATTTTAATCTGTTTTGCTTCCCATCCTGATTGGTACTGTAGTTTGTCATTAAGAAAGTTGCAAATCTAAGTTGTTACAGAGTGGCCTCTTGGTTTCCTCCAGGTTATCCAGTGTCCTCCCACTCAAAGCATAGGAAAGGCATAGTCTCATATCTCCTATAGTTCAATACATGAGCATAGTCCAGCTTTTGTAACTGCAGTCACATGCTGTAGACATGCCTATTTCTATCCAAGTACTGTTTCATTCTCCTGTGTTGTGTACAGCTTGTGCATATTTGAATGTTTTACCGTTTTAACAGCCCACGCTCTCATTCCTTCTTGTGCCGTCCGTGATAAATGACAGTTCAAACGCGTTTCCCTAACAAGCTGAATTTCCCTAATGGGAATCCCAAGACTTTAAAATAAGTTCATCTTTCCCCCTGTGTTTATGCAGCAAGTTTTACAACATGTGTCAAAATAATTAATTTCTACACGTCATTAGGTTGTAAGCAAAATACTGTAGTATGATTTATATGAAAAGCATGATATCAGATTGCATAGTTAACTTTATTTTAACTTATGAAAGGTTATATTTTACCTTGAGAAATATAATGGACAAAGTGTTCGCAGAAAAAAAAGTCAAAACTGGGACATTTGAATGCACAGCATGACAAAACGCAGTTATGAGCATGAAAAGCGTCCTTTATTTCTCTATATAATCCCCTACTACACTAATGCACTTATAACAGTGTTTCACTAGTGCTTGGATACCATCAAGTTGGAACGCATGATGGGACTGCCTACTTCACGTCTGAAATGCTGGCCTCCCAGGAACTCCTTTAATGGCCCAAATATGTGGAAATGGTCAGGACTGTAAGTTAGGACTGTATGGGGGATGTGGAAATAACTTCAGGTGGTGTTGGTGAATGATTGTGTTTACAGACAGCTGCGTCTCTTTGCAAGTCATATGTCGATTTTAAAGGATCAGTCGTTCCACTCCCTGCAGTGGGCTCCGAGCCATCTCGGCCAGGATGCAAATTCATGGATATACAGTCTTGAATACACGAGAAATTTTTATCCCAGGTCTTAGTTTGACTTGAACGCCCCTTGTACCCTAGTGCCGAACATGTTGATGTTGGTGATAGCAGTTGAATTCATAGTATTTATAGTAGCCATAACTATAATAACTAATATATAATAAATAAGTAAAAAAAAAATGTTTTTCAACCTCTTGGGCTAACTTCACTTTTTGTAATTTACACTTGTATTGGCGTAATAGTGTACAAACTCATTGCACAGCTCTGTTCTCACTTTATTAACAGAGATTTGCTGTCTCTGTCCTGCTTCACACCTTAACCACCCACGCTATAGCTCAATTTTTACAAAACGAATGCCTCTAAACGCTACACGGTTAGGCTCACCCGGCCAGTCGCGCACCCAAATTGAAGAGCAATTGAGTTTCTAACAAGACTCCGGAGCTCTGTCCAGCATTGACAAGCTATTTAAAAAACACAACCATTAAAACCCTGTGTGGCCCACCACCCCGATCTAAATTGCTCTCGGTTCTTCTCAGGAGCTTCACACGCAGCAGAGATTAGAAATGAATCTCTCTGGGACATTCTCTCTTGTCGTGTTTGCTTTTCCCCCCCTTCAGTTACAGTATATTTTCATGCTGAGCAAAACTGTTGGTCCTGCTCTTGCAAATTCTTCACTGTGCCGTATACCTTATTTGGTAACTTTAACAATCTCACTCTGTCTTTTACCGGATTGCATTTCGTCTAGACGGTTTGTGTTGCAATACAAACTGTGATATTTCTTGATTTTGGTAGGTTTAATTGCATTTAAAGTGCTACATTGTTCTGTTTTTGAATCAGAAAAAGTGTGACAAAAATTACATAACTGTGAAGGAAGTTTAGTCCAAGTGTGCACGGCCAAGTTGCAGCTCCTGTATGAAGTTACTGCCTGTATGAAGCTGTTCCACACAACCGTGTGTTTCCCCTCCAAAAGCACATACTGTAGGAGGATTGGCTCAATTTCATATACTTGTGAAGAGTTCCCGGGGATTATCTCCGAATCCAACACAATCTTTTTTCTGTTTAAAAATGATTCAGTTAAAGTGATGGCACCTTTTCGTCTGTTCTGTATACCGTCTTTGATTTATAATATTGTCTGAACAGGACGTAAGCATTGTCAGGGAATTTAACACAAAGCCTCCAGCAAGCCCAGGCATTTACAGTACTGTATGTGAGAAAATACTGTTTACGTAAAAAAAAAATTTGATTGCCAACAACATGCATGTAATTATACACTCTAACACTGATCATATCAGCCCATCATCTGGAAACGGTGCAAAACATAAAATAATCCAGATACAGGATAAAAGTGTCAATTACTCTTCACATCGAACATCAGAATGGAGAAAAATATATGCCTGTGCCTGGACATGGGTGTTGGTGCCAGACAAGGGGCTGTTATGAAGACCACTGACTAGGGACCACTAGAATGACTACTGACTCCAAATGTGAGTTAATCTCCATAGTGCGTCATGTCAAAATGCCCAACTTTACAACAGAAATAAATGTTTCCAGTCTGGTGCAATAAATTTAAGAGGTTTTGGTCTTAATAGCTAGATTTCCCATTCATAACAACTATTGTTGATTTGCACAACATCTTGGCACATGTTTTATGCCAGATGCCCTTCCTGGCGCAACCCTCCCATTTTATCCGGGCTTGGGACTGGCGCTGCATCCAGTGCCTGGGGTTTGGGCATTCGGTGGGAACCCAGGAATTCTCCTTGGCAGGCGACAGACCGACCATTGAGCCACCAATGGCCTCAATTAATAATAATTATGAGAGGGGAATTTTTATGTAACTCATCAATTTATCATTATTATATTATATTATATTGTATTATATTATATTAAGCCATGAGATATGCATAATAAGGCATGTGCTTGATTTGAGTGACAGCTGCATTGAAGGTGACAAACTGTTAGCTATCTGCCATGGATCACTTTAGCAATTCAGCTAACTGGAATCATTGTAGTTGAACTCACCACAGGAATTGTAGGAGTTGACATGGGACTCACCCACTCACCGTCGACCTGGGGCCTATCCCAGGAGACTCGGGGCACAAGGCAGGGTACACCCCGGAGAGGGTGCCAATCCATCGCAGGGCACACACACACACACACACAATCATTCACACACAATCATTCACACGCTTGGGCAATTTGGCATGTCTTTGGACTGTGGGAGGAAACCCCCCAAGCACGGGGAGAACATGCAAAGCTCCATGCACTTGAGCCTGGCCGGGAATCGAACCGGGACCCTGGAGGTGCAAGGCGACAGTGCTAACCACTACACCACCGTGTCGTCCTGACAGAGTTCAATCCAATTCAAATAATCCAAGTGGTGTCCTTGTCACGTTTTTGATAAACATGTCTGCCAATACTGCTTTTTTTTATGATGCACAGAATTACAGAAATCGATTAATTTGAACAAAAGATATAAAAGAGGAAAGTTAATGCATTAAAAGATTAAGCAGCCCCCTTTTTTGTTTGAGTTCTCTGCGGACTGCCTTCCCATCAAGTGATTGCAAAAATACAATTAATCTCAGTAGGCTCAGATGACCTTCATCTTACTCCTCCTCTTCTTCTCATCTTCTCCCCCCCACACCCCCCGTGTTCTGCTATAAGAAGGGACTGTGTTCATACATAACTACAACATTCTCCATCTAATCAACCACTACTCTGTATTACTACAGTAATTTGCATTTAATCTATCTTTTTGACTTTTATGCTTCATCAGTTTGCTCAGTGGCAAAGCCTTAGTGACTCTTACCATGTGCTAATATGTACAGTATATACATTATATACAAGAAAACTAATCAGAACAAAATATAATGAGGAAAAAACAACTAGTCATAATTATTCATACATACGATTGTCACAATATCATGGTTTTCTTCTGTGTTTCTTTTTGCAAAAATAAATAAATAAAAAATAATAATAACGCATTAAAAATCTGTGCAATTTATTGTGTGTAATTGAAACGTGCAATACTTTCCATCATTTTTTTTTTCTCCATCGTTATGGTTCTTCTGTTCAAAAGAGACACCAAGCCTTTAATTGCCATTTCTTCTCTTTATAATCACGAGTAATAATGACTACAGAAGCTGGAATGAAAAGGATTCAAGTGTCTTTCAAGGCTCTCATTAAAACCCTCCTGATGCCTAATGACTGCTAACAGTTCTCCCAGGTATTTAAATATTTATGAGAATTTTACACGTACAGTATCAGCATCATTAACAGGATAGGATAAAGTGAGCACAGGTTTCCGAAATCGGAAAAACATGACCTCGTCTTTTCCCTATATTTATTTATCCAGTTATGGCGATTCTATGCCCATTGTAGCCTTGACTCTCTGTTCTGGGCTGACAGGACGAGAACCCGATGTGATCTTCTGATCTTGAGTTACTGTAGCTGTCCTGTCTTCTCAAACACGCCTTCCATCAGCAATAAAATCTGACACCAACGACCAGCCACTACAGCTGTGAATCACAGGTACTGTAGACTGTCAATTAAACTCAATAGCACTAATGTCTGCTGATTACAGATTTGTCTCAAGTGGATATATTTCTGATATTCACCGAAATGCTGTGTAATCTGTGTTGATTGTTACGTCTCGTACAAAGCGCTGCTTCTTTTCCTTGCCAATCGTGTGCACTACACTCCAGACCATTAGGTGTCAGTAAAGCACCAAATGCCTCTAAACTCAAAAGATGATGACATATGTTTGCTAAATGTGGGTATTGGTGAAAGATGAAAGTGGTTTCTACTTTCTGCTAAAAGATTTGTACAAAGGTATTTGGCAAAACCTGTTAACTATTGAATTAAGGTGTTTCAATCAGTCAGGCCCCTTATCCCCAGTGAAGGGCAATCTTAATGCTTCAGCATACCAAAACATCTTGCACAATGCTATGCTTCCAACTTTGTGGCAACAGTTTTGGGAAGACCCTTTTCGATTCCAACATGACTGTGCCTCCGTGCACAAAGTAAGAACTACAGTATACGTAACAACATGGTTTGATGGGTTCGGTGTGGAAGAACTTGACTGGGCCTAACACAGAACCCTGACCTCAACCCCATCGAGCACCTTTGGGATGAACTGGAACGGAGACTGCAAGCCAGACCTTCTCGTCCAACATCAGCGCCTGACCTCATAAACGCTCTACTGAATAAATGGGAACAAATTCCCACACAAACACTCTTGTGGACCTTAGGGAAGGATGTGTGTTTGGGTACAATGTCATTGCAGTTTTGGCCAAATACTTTTGTCTATTTAATCTATTTAAGTTTATTTAAAAATTTTTTTTAATGTGATTTGATTTTTAATCAAAACCTGACTGATTAAGCAAAGGTTTGATCACACTGCATAATCGATTTAATGGCAGAGCTCTACATGCCACACTTATCAGCAGTGCATAATACAGTAGATTATAATATTTACAGGTGACTGGTCATTTGAAAGAATACTGGACTTATCAGTCATCTTTTCTAGATAGATATTCATGAATTATATACAATAAATGATACACACCATTATATGGTATAAATAATAGCAGTAATAATTCTGGAGTGATAATTCTTAGTAATTAGTTATTCACTGAAGTGTCACTGTAATTTAATGATTCACAATATTTCAGAAAACAAACTCATTTTTGGCAGCACGGTGGCTTAGTGGTTAAGCGGTTCCAGGTCCTGGGTCCGATTCTGACGTCAGGTCCCTGTGCATGGAGTTCGCATGTGGGTTCCTCCGGTTTCTCTCGTTTCCAGTGACCTGCAGATTAGCCTGGTTGGTGTGTGAATGTTGACTGGAGGTCCTACCACAGTTGTACAACATGAGCACAAATACAGTGGTCACCACTGGCCCCCACGGTCCCTAGTCTGACAACAGAGGATTTCAAATTTAACTTCAAATGTAACTACCCAGGCTATATCTTTACTTGGAAAGATTAAAATGAGTCTCACATGAGGTGCTATATCGTTCTCAGGAATGGTCTAAATTGAATAGTGAATAATTAGTGTATTATAATGAATGTTATTATGTTACTTACTTTTTATGTAGACGTGCCTACAGGCAAATGCACTTACACAGGGAAAGACAAGGTACATTAAGAATAGATTACATTAGGAACACAATTGGTTTTCTTTGTGCTACTTGATGAAAAGAAAACGATTCTCTATTTAAATGCGTTTCACAAAAAGGCATTGTAGTGATAAAGCATACGATGTGCTCTAAGTACTTTTTACATTTTAAACTTACTAATGAGAAAAATGCATTTTGTACTGGATCATTCAAAAATCTTACCATTGTATAAATATTAAGATTTTTTTTTAGTATAATTATATGGTAACCCAATATTTATGCACGTATGGGTATAAAGTAGTATTACATCATAACGAGAAACCCATATACTGTACGGCACCGTGCAGATGAAAGGGAAAATGAGGTTGCTGCTGAGGCTGTTACAGTGGGGTAAAAAAGTATCAGCCACCAATTGTGCAAGTTCTCCCACTTAAAAAGATGAGAGGGGCCTGTAATTTTCATCATAGGTATACCTCAACTATGAGAGACAAAATAATAAGAAAAAGAAATCCAGAAAAGGATTTGTAAAGAATTTATTTGCAAATTATGGTGGAAAATAAGTATTTGGTCAATAACAAAATTTCATCTCGATACTTTGTTATATATCCTTTGTTGGCAATGATGGAGGTCAAACGTTTTCTGTAAGTCTTCACAAGGTTGTCACACACTGTTGCTGGTATTTTGGCCCATTCCTCCATGCAGATCTCCTCTAGAGCAGTGATGTTTTGGGGCTGTCGCTGGACAACACGTACTTTCAACTCCCTCCAAACATTTTCTATGGGGTTGAAATCTGGATACTGGCTAGGCCACTATAGGACCTTGAAATGCTTCTTACGAAGCCACTTCTTCGTTGCCAGGGTGGTGTGTTTGGGATCATTGTCATGCTGAATGTCCCAGCCACGTTTCATCTTCAATGCCCTTGCTGACGGAAGGAGGTTTTCACTCAAAATCTCATGATACATGGCCCCATTCATTCTTTCCTTTACACGGATCATACGTCCTGGTACCTTTGCAGATGTTTCCACCCCCATGCTTCACAGTAGGTATGGTGTTCTTTGGATGCAACTCATTCTTTCTCTTCCAAACATGACAAGTTGAGTTTTTACCAAAAAGTTCTATTCTGGTTTCATCTGACCATATGACATTCTGAAATCTCAACTCTCCCAACTCTCTTCTGGATCATCCAAATGATCTTGTGTGGAGCCCCAGATCGAGGGAGATTATCAGTGGTCTTGTATGTCTTTCATTTTCTAATAATTGCTCCCACAGTTGATTTCTTCACACCAAGGTGCTTACCTATTGCAGATTCAGTCTTCCCAGCCTGGTGCAGGACTACAATTTAGTTTCTGGTGTCCTTTGACAGCTCTTGGCCATAGTATTTTGTCTCTCATAGTTGAGATATAACTATGACGAAAATTACAGGCCTCTCTCATCTTTCTAAGTGACTTGCACAATTGGTGGCTGACTAAATACTTTTTTGCCCCACTATACAATATATATTATATATATTATAATTTTGCATATTTGTCACACTTAAATATTGATCATCAAACAAATCATTAAAAACAGAATAAACAGAAATGTAAAGGTAAATCCATATACTGTACTGTACAGTACTGTACTGCTGTGTCTCCCTCAGTGCTAGAATGTAAAATACCGATGTTACCTCTCTATATGTTCTGTAATTCATGCAAACGCGTTTTCTTTGCTATGTGTTGCCGTTTTATTTGGTGTCAGTTCTGTAGGATAAATACGGTAATAATTCACCGTCCCAAGCCGTGTTTTTCCTCTACGGTCGCTTTGTGTTCTCTCTAAACAATTATACAGTATTATGTTTTATATGGAAATTTAGCTGAATGTTACAAAATTAGTAAATTATATTGTTCTTAATAGTTTAGAATTTAAAATGCATGAAAAATTATATATTGCCATACGGGAGTTTCCGCAAACAATTATTAGTTAAGTTCTAAGGAAAAATCCGTGAACGCCTGAGGCTGTAAACGCTGAGCCGTGACTGTGCAGGGGTCGACTGTATCATTAACCACATTTTTGAGTTGAATTTCACTTGCCGCTTAAATAGAACTTGTCTGACAAAGTGAAGCACGCAAAAATATCTCAAAAAGCAACACCATCTAAAGAAATTCAAGAACAGAAAAATGATTGACATGCATCAGTCTGGAAAGGGTTACAAAGCCATTTCTAAGGCTTTGGAACTTAAGCGAACCACAGTGAGAGCCATCATCCATACAGTAAATGGGAAAAAACTTGGAACAGCGGTGAGCCTTCTCAGGAGTGGTCGGCCTACCAAAATTACTCCAAGAGCACAATGACAACTCATCCAGGAGCTCATTAAAGAACCCAGAACAACATCTAAAGAACTGTAGGCCTCACTCGTCTCAGTTAAGGTCAGTCTTCAAGATTCGACAATAAGAAAGAGACTGGGGCATGCATGTGAGAGTTCCACAAGGAAAGCCACTCCTGACCAAAAAGAACACAAAGACTCGTCTCACATCTCAAAAAACATCCAGATTGTCCCCAAAACTTGAGGACAAATATGATCCGATTACATCCGGCGCAAAACTAATACAGCGTTTCATAAAAAGAACATTAAACATGGTGGTAGTAGTGTGATGGTCTGGGACAGAAGTCTAATCAAGGTCCAGCATTAAATCCAATTGAACAGCTCGAAAACCCTTCAGCGTGGCTGAATTAAAACAGTTCTGCAAAGAAGAGTGGGCCAAAATTCCTCCACAGTGATGTAAAGACTCACTTTTTTCCTACCCTAATAAATGAAATTATTATTTAAAAAAACGTGAAATTCATTTGAAATTTCCTTAGTTGTTTTCTTCGCTTAATGCAACCCAATAATTTGACCCTTTTTCTTTTGGCCAGGCCAGTGTACATTGTACAACTTAATTTTTGCAACAAAATTGCAACTCTCACACTCAAAAACTCTTTTGTACAAAGAGACTTACAAGTTTATGTTACATTGGCCAGAATCAGACCTTCATCGGCTGATTTAAAAGGTTACACCATGACCTGCTGTACCACACATGTTACCTCTAGCGAGGCTGTAGCTATTTATCCACAGCAATCGGCTTCAGCAGACCAGCATTACAGCCTGCACTCTCGGTCTGATGAGGGACTTTGACAGTGTTAATTATTTCATGGTGGATTTTAGACCCGCTGCCATAAAATAAATAATTATATCCTTATATAAATAATGAAATCAATAGTTAAATAGCAGTTGAACATACTTTAAATTGAACTTGAACTTCACATTCCACCCCCATATATATATTTAAGTCATTATGACAGCAATTTTTTTTTACACTACTGATAAATAACAAAAGTGTACATAATCTGAAGCCTATTCTTTGATTTTAATATTGGACCTTTAAAAGTAATAACAGTTCTCTAAACTTGATATCTTTAATTATTTATATAACTCACTAAAGAAAAAGCAGAGCATGGTGAAAATGTTTATTATGTACATTTATTAAGTACACACTTTTATTGTCTGGATGTTTGCAGCTTCTGTCTTATAGATACAAAGATTTTTTCAATGACCTTGTTTTTATAAAATCCTATAAAAGTTTTACATTACTTTCATCAGTGAATTTATGATATTTTGCCACAAGGTGGCAGCATTGCACCGTGCTTTTTAAATGATCAATAGTAGAGTAAGATTACTACATTGTTGTAACTCGACCCCCCCCCCATTGTTTTGTAGTATAATACCGTACCATAATATACTTTATACCTGGTATAAGGAGCTTCTGTGTAAGTGAAGCTCGATTCAATTTTAGATTTGTTTTCCTGTAACTGAAACTCACCCTGACTCTCACACGTCGTTCTGAATGTGTTAAATCATTCATCATCCAGCTGCCTGATTGTTTTAAAAAGCCAACAGTCCCGACTGAGAGATGTGATGTGATGTGTGTGTAGATGTGTGTGTGTGTGCGTTTAATTGCCCGGAGCGCTTCGTTGTCTGAGGGTTCCTCAGGGTGTGTGCTGTCTTTACTGAAAGAGAGAGATAGAGAGAGAGAAAACCCTTCTTACCATCCCTCATGTTGTGTGTACACTCTATCTATCTATCTATCTATCTATCTATCTATCTATCTATCTATCTATCTATCAGTCTGTATGTCTATCTATCTATCTATCTATCTATCCATCTATCTATCTATCTATCAGTCTGTATGTCTATCTATCTATCTATCTATCTATCTACACTGTAAAAAAAAATTTGTCCATTTTACGGTAAAAACCCAGCAGCTGT
>JAOTQY010175351.1:0-12694 GCA_026413445.1 Dolichallabes microphthalmus | reverse complement strand
CTGCAAAACAAAAATATATAAAATAATTTGAGCTGATTTTTTAAATCAGAGATGATGTCTGAATTAATGGCTACTATGAGCACTTCATACTCGTACTCTGTACTGTGTGCAAAGCGCGCATGCTCAGTGCAAACAAAACCCCTACACCGAGCGAATGCTCCCTGTGCATACTGCGAATGAGAGCGCCACTGCCCCCTATTGTAGTGGAGTGGTATTGCACTTTATTCTAGAACAGTAAAAAAAAAATAAAAATAGAAAAAAGCATGTTCCCCAAGGTCACACGCGCCCCCCTTGACGGAGCCTCACGCCCCCCCTGGGGGGTGCGCCCCACTATTTGAGAAGCACTGATGTAGCCCCAGCTCCCTCAGTAAGCAATGCGTGGCAGAATTTACACACTGCTGTGTGTTTTCTTTCACACAATTATTTTTAGATGAACTCTTTGTGGTTTAGGCTGCCAAATTTGATTACAGAAGATTAATCTTACAGTCAGTGTCTTCTACAAAATCTTGGAAATTAGAAATTTATCAAATTATTGGCTGCATTTGAGGCAGGAAGTTATACATCTAATCGCAGTAACAATATTAATGAATAAATAAATCAGACAATACACAGGTGACTTAATAATATCATGACAGTTTTGGTCTTGAAATAAAATCAGACACAGAGTTCTCTGTCAGAAAGCGAGACAAGACGGAGTAAAAATGTGGACAAGACCAAGACTTTCAAAAAGTGGTCTTGAGACCGATCTTAAGTAGTTTACATTAACGCTGTCCTTAAATGTGCTAACATTCCTGAAAGCTTTTCTCATGGGGACCTTCCTAATGTCCCCCCAAGCAGGGTACGTACTGTAGGAGTATGTGTGAATCTGTTTGCATGGTTAAAGAACATTTCTGTGATTTTAAGCTTCCCGAGGTGTACTCTGTATTCAGGCAAAAATTACAATTATTTGACTAACCTGCGATGTAAAACCTGAAACTCACATAGAAGCACATATAGACACAGACAAATTACAGAGCGCACAGACTGCCATTAACACACACAAACACAAATAACATCGACTGAATTAATATAACATAAATATCACAAGAAAATCTACTTGCAAATTCAAAAGTCCTAGCCTGTGTGAATAATTCTAGCAAGACGTGGTTATGGTTATGTGGCTGTGTCCCAAACTGCACACTATGATGGGAATAAGCTGGGAAATTATTTACATGAAATGATGCAGGTGCCGTTTTGATTCAGAAACCAGCAGACACTCTCTTTTCTCGATCATTCATTCATACCGCAAATGTATTACATCACCCGTGCCCTTTTATTCTACTACAAACTTGTGTTTCTCAGTGTGAACAAAACAACAGTCAGAGAGTTTGGTCAGTAGTATAGGGGTGCTGTTTAGGACACAATCTGGTGCTGAAAATTGCTCAATTATGTCTCTTCGTCTACATATCCACTGTTAGGTGAACATCCTGAAGCAGAAGAACAAATTGACTTCAGATTTAGAACGAATGTAGTTGATCTCTTTATCGTTCTCAAATTTCATGCAATTCTGTGTGTGTGTGTGTGTGTGTGTGTAGTTACTGTAATCTCAGGTTACCTTTAAGGTAAGCACTTCCTCATCGTGCATGGTCACTTCCTCCCCAGGGAATTGAAATGGTTTAAAGGGGGAAATAGTGTAAAAGAAAGCTAAAATAGTTTTAAAATAGTTTTAAAATAGTTTTCTACTTCTTCTACTTACCATTATTATTATTATTATTAAACACATTTATTCTGTTTAAAAGTCTCCTCATATGTGGGTATATTCTGTTTTTTGATTGTCCATATGCAATGTAACCTTTCGTCCATTCATCCAAGGATTCCCCCACCAATACACATACACACACACACACACACACACACACACACACATACACAAGCTCTAGTTACAACCCTCAGTCGGTGTGTATGTGTGTGTGTGTGTGTGTGTGTGTGTGTGTGAGTGCTTGTCATTTCATACTCTGTGTGCGATAGACCGAGGCTCTGTATGTGGCAGCCAAAAGTTTCAATAGTCTAACTCTAGTGTTTTACTTCTTCATGGCTGCAATTAAACAGTTACCATATCAAAATAAATCACATCACATTAAATACATCCAACTTATTTGTACTTAATTGAACTTAGATTTAAATAATGTGAACTATTTACATATCTAGCATGGGCTAGTTACTAATGCATCTATTTCTGTGAACGGCTCGTGAGTGCAGTCACATGATTTGCGAATGCTGGTGTGTAAGCAATTCAAACGGCTAGGCCAAGTTTAGATGCATAACAGAACTCTTCTTACACGCTAACTGCTCAGGACCTACACTGTAACTGATCTCAGATCATACTGGACGTGTGCTCATATTTATGATATGCTTACTAGAAAAACTGTATAGGATGGTGTGTTCATTCACCTGTTAGGAAGAGCTAACCCTACCAAGCGACCCTTACCATTTCAACTGAGATGTAGTTAATTCAATGCAAATGAGACACAATGCAGAAATCTGATCAATTCAAGCAACTGGCATGAATGATCTTTTTCCAACCACACCTATGGTACGTGTGTTTCAAGAAAAAAGAACAACTTATCACCACGGTTTAATCTTACACTGTCCCCTGCAATCTGTTAAATGTGTATCGAGACATTATGAAGAAAATTAAATAATTACTACAGAATGAATGAACAATAGAGATGGCTTGCTTTGTCAATGTAGCTAGCATGAAGCCTAGCATGAAGCCTAGCATTTAGCGTACATGTGTGCAATTAAAAGGATCATTTATTTTTTTGTGTAAATTTAAATAAAATAAGTGTGTTTATATTTATGTTTAATTTGTCACTACATGCTCACAAGAATCAAACTACCAGCTAGTGTGAATGCGGAATAAGACCTCATCAGTGTAGTGCTAGTTCGGTATTAGAAATGATTGAATCAGCAATAACACAGATAGCATAATTCACAAATTTTTACTCATAAAATCCCTGAATTTGAATGTTTGCATTCATTACATAATGAACTAATGTTTGCATTCTTGCACATTTACACTGATGTAAATGTCAGGTATTAAAAGGAAAGGCCAGATTTTTTATGCCTTTCTTAAATCAAAGCGGTCGTACATACAGCATAAGCACATTACAATAGGTCTTGGTCATTATAAATTCTCCTGCTCTGCACAACTACCATGAAGTTCATTAGCCGTAACAGAAGCACAACGCTCAAATTCCACAACCCTCGTTCTGTACGTAAATGTATTCTAACGCGTACCAAACTGGAACTAATCATATGGCTATTTCCGGGGAAATAAACGCGCAAAATTTGTACTAATCTGAAAATATACATAACTCAAATCATGATTTGATGTAAAGGTGAATTAATGGTTATATTTACAAGGCAGAGCTGTAAAAAACAGTTGTGATGATGCAGGAAAGAGGGTTAGGGTGGACTAGGGCTAGGGATTGTGATTTAATTTTAATTTCATGCAAAACAATTGCAGGCAAACATAAATCTATAAAAATAAAACAGACTTTTTCAGTGCTTATTAATGTCCTATACTTAATATAATACCTATATTTAAGGAACTGAACCTGGTAAAAATGATTACAAATATTTTTGTTAAATAATTATTTATAGAAATTATTTAGCTAAAAAGTTTTTTTGTGCTATAAAATATTTATTTAGATGAACAAATGTCTTCTTTTACACTGTAAGGTATTAATCTCTGAAAAAGTCACAGTACGTATATACATATTTTAAATATCCAATTTAAGTAAGCATAGGATGTTAATTATTTAAGAAATCAATTAAATGATTACTTGATTGACTGCTTCATTAATTACTTTGTTAAGAAAAAAATACACACTGTTTGGAAACGGAAGGCTAAAGCATATGAATAGGATCAATAAATAAATAAATAAATAAATAAATAAGATGGATTTCCTGCATATTGTTAGTGCGAACAAGTTCAAAGCTACTTTTGTTGCATGATGAATATTTTTACATCTTCAGAACTGTAACTCTACACAAGTCACTAATTGTCATTTACTGTTGTGTTGTAATCTGCTTATTATGATCACACTCACCTTCAGCTGCTGTTCTTTAAGAAGCGTTTCTGCTTTTCCATAATCCATGTCTGGTAAACGTTAAACCCTTATGAACTCTATATGTTGATTTTGTTGTTGTTTGGTTAATACAGTGTACAGATTGTACAGTTGTAGAAACGGTTACACAAGACACACACCGACAGCTGAGATCTGTCCCTCTTGGTCAAACTCTCTATTCACTTGGCAGTCTATGTGTGTATGGGTATGTGTGTGTGTGAGAGAGCAAGCTTTTCCCATTCCCATTTTCAGATCTAATTCTCACTTAAGGTTCTCTTCCACGCATCCACACCCACACACACACAGACGCACACATACATATATAAATTATGAAAGGTTATCTTCAGTTTCATAAAGTCCTGTTTTATTGTCCCATTTCCTGATTTTGAACACCACAAAACAATGCAGTTTCATGCCTCAACAGTCAACACAGTCACATACCTACTAAAAAAAGAGAACTTTACAATCCTCTGCATGAACTTGCTGCATTCCCAACTTACTGTGACTACTACACAGACACGTCAATCTAACACACCCGTTACAGCATGCCGAAATGCTAAATGTCAAAAAGCTGTACAGTGGAACCTCGGATTGCGAGTAACACGATTTCCAAGTGTTCCGCAAGACGAGCAAAGATTTTTCATTAATTTTGACTTGAAAAACAAAAGTCTTGGTTTACGAGTATTGAGTATAATTTGTCACGCATGTTCTTATTGTTTTGACGACGAATGTCACATGAACACAACTGAACCAACTTTTTTTTGCACTGCGGAATTGTGGGTAATCGTCTCCCCTGCTGGGTCTTAATGCACATCTCTCACTGGTATAATCAACATCCGGGCGCGCGTATACTGTTTACTATAACATTGTGACTACGTGTCAATCAAATTTTGTAAAAAGAAAAGTTTGGGCAAAGCCCACATATGGGGGCCATGGTCCAAGTGCTCACATACTTCATTAGGTAACATTAGGTAAACCTGTTCAATTGCTCATTAAGGCAAATACCTAATCAGCCAATCACATGGTAGCAACTCAATGCATTTAGGCCAAGATGATCCGCTCAAGTTCAAACTGTGCATCAGGCAAAAAAGGTCAGAGGAGAATGTCCAGGCTGGAAAGGCAACAGTCATTCAAATAACATCTTGTTACAACCAAGGTATGCCAAAGAGCATCAAACCCAAACAGGTGCAGAAGATTACAAAAGGGAAACTATTTTTTGTATTGAAACATACAGTACAAAACTGCTGATCTGAATACTACCTTCAACCTTGAATTAAGTATGCCGTGTTAAGCTATACACCGCTGATATAAGGTAACAATAACACCAAATGCAGCCTGAATAGGTTTTTTTATACTGCTTCAATACACTACAGTAGATTTGTTGAGAGGTTAAATTTAAAAGATTTTTTAAAGATGTTTAAGATGTTTGTTTACCATTTATCCCCATGTTGTCATCCATCATTTTTCATTTATACCAAAAAAACTCCAGGACGTTTCCTCTTCAGCTGCCTGATCAGGCAACTGGTGTTGTGCTAGGCTAATTGTATTTACATAGACTACACTGAACCTTTCTGTTTCCACAAACCTCTGACGTTTTCCTGTGGTTAAACCACCGTCTTGATTTGGCTCCATGTTATCAGGTAGATGCAGCTACTATAGTGAAAATTATGTAGTAGTTAAAATCCACTTTTAGAAGATATTTGTTGTTTTATGATGCCATCTGAATGGAAGTTTTTACGCAACTGCAATTGTGATTGCATGCAACTGTTGCACATGTAGGCAACTTCCTCTGCAGTGAAACACGGCATGATTTGGAATGAAAAAAATAATAAAGTGAAATAAAACAATGTTTGTTCTACATTGGCTACAACACTGGACCAAACAATCCCGCTCTTTATTTTAGCTGTCGCCATGCATTCATACACAGTTAGACAGTAGGTGGAAGGGCAGTAGGTTTTCTCCCATCAGGCTTTGCAAGTCAGCGAGGAAACGAACAAAAAAACAACATCACTAACAATTGGCTTGATTGAGCACACTGAACTTGACCCTGTAAATGATCCCGTTTAGATTTACATAATCTGAATTGATAAAATGAATGTTGCTACTTTCATGGCCATGTTTTGTCTAATCTCACTAGCTGCATTTACATGGAGCCTAAGACTCCACATCCCATATAATCCTAATAAAATCCCAATCGGAATATAAATGCATCATTTAAACACTGCAATCAGAACAGTCTGATGGAGAAATGGGGAAATATTACCCATGGAAACATTCAATACAATAATTTCTGTCTTATCATCTTGTCAAAATAACACATTTTCTACTCTCTCTGTCACTTTATTAGCACCTGAATCTGAACGTAATTACAGGCCTCAAGAATAAAAATGATCGTCAAAATAATTCTATCTCATAGAAGGATCTTACAATGATATATGGACAATGCTGTTGGGAGAAAATGTCATGTCCTCATATGATGACATTTGGGTGACAAGAGGTTAATGCAGGACTGGTGGATGGTGACATTAGGAAGTACCTTTGAGACAGCATGTAATTAGTTTTGACAGTTGCTTTGACTGAACAAGAGGAGCACCATAGTTGGTTAGTACTACTATTGCATTCATAAGTGTTACTGGTAAAATCAGACAAACCTGTTATTTTGTGCCTCAAAACAAACAAACACTGACATACAGTACTGTGCAAAAGTCTATTTTTCCATTTTAGATTCTCCAAATGATGAAGAATAAATGAATGACAGTTTAACTGTGACAGGCTTAAAGATATAATTGCTTGTTTGTATAAGTATCTCAGCAGCAACCTCATTTCCCCTCTCATCTGTTCCAACCACTCAGCATTCAGTATCACCAGTATACTGTACTAATTACCAGCCTGATCATCTGTCATCATCTGCACCAGTTAGATGTTTTTTTATGTGGCTCAACAAACAAAAACATTCTTCTGAAACTGATCAGGTACAGGGACTGAAAATAACCTGCCAAAAATGAGAGCCAAAAAAGTCCTTCAGGAAGCTTTGAAAATTATTCCTCAAAACAACATTCAAAAAGAAAATCCGGTTCTTTGGAAGCCAAATAAGAAGAAATATTGAGTGGCTCAAGACTGTATATGCACAGTACTATATATTATAATCAAACTGCACCAGTGATAACACTATACACCTGCAATGTTTTTCTAATCTTAAGTTGTATATAATAGTTTCAACAGTTCTGCTTCCACTGTAGCCTTCGGTGTGTGTTAGTAGTGGAAACTGATAAGTGGTCTTCCGCTTTCCTAGACCTCCTGCTTTTAGGTTAAGCATGTTGTGCTTCCTAGAAATCTCTTCTGTTCATCTTAAAGAGCACTTATCTACGATATCATAGCCTTCCTGTCAGCTCGACCCAATCTGGCCATTAACCTCTGACCTCTCTCATTAACAAAAGCTGCTACTCACTGGATGCATCTGGTTTTTTTTTTTTTTTTGCACTATTCTGCATGAGACCAGCAGTTTCAGAGATACTCAAACCAGCCCATCTGACACCAACAACCCCGCCACAGTCAAAGCTGCTGAAATCACAATTTTGCCCATTCTGATGTTTGATGTAAACATTAACTGAAGCTCTTTTCTGTATCTGATTTTATGCATTTTGCTGCCACAACAGCAGGTGTACAAGTGTTCCTAATGAAGTGGATGAAGATTACATTGTGCAGAGGAAAACCTTTTGGGATTTGCTTTAAATCAGTTGAAGCCTTAAATAAAACATTTTAAAGTATAAAAAGATTTATTGAAATTAAGCAATTCCAATAGTGCCTTTCTCATACAAAGCAGATAAAATAAACGAATACACAACCAAAAAAAAAAAAAAACACTCAGGTTTATTCAGTCCTTTAAATGGAGAAACGACTATTCCGGATGACACAGAAGCACCAAAGGTGGTTCGACCCGGATATGATGACATATCCTGTCATAGCTTCCTTCCTGTAACTCAGCATTACTCAGAGAGAGAGAGAGAGAGAGAGAGAGAGAGAAGGGGAGAAGAATCTCTTAACAAAAATCCAGTTTTTAGTCATCAAATGAAGATACGCCCTTTTCAGTTTGTATTCAAACCCCCTTATTTTACAATTGCTAACTGCAGAATTTTTGTAAACTCCGGAAATGAGACTCACAAGATTAATTTTTAAATATGACATCAGAAATACACA
Organism: Dolichallabes microphthalmus; assembly: GCA_026413445.1. Lineage (NCBI taxonomy): Eukaryota > Metazoa > Chordata > Actinopteri > Siluriformes > Clariidae > Dolichallabes > Dolichallabes microphthalmus. Next base: position 4,385 of record JAOTQY010175351.1, on the reverse strand, counting down.
TGAAGGCAAAACGGTAATCTCCCTTAACAAAGGCCAAACTTTCCTCTGGTGCTGTCTAAAGCAGAAAAATGCCATAAGCACTGAATCATGAGGGGGCCCAGAGTTCACCCTCCAAGCTGAACTCACATACACAAACCTCTGTGGGGGGGTTTCCATTGGATATTAACATAAGTTTGGTTAAAAAAAAATAAAAAACTTTCCTACCCCTAACCTGAATGGTTTCATTTGCAATATTGGTGCCAAAAGAGTCATGTCTGAGTCACATGTGTATCAAAATGATGCCAACTGAGATGCCTGCATCTAACCATTTATTAAGGGCGGCATACTGTACGTGTATCCTTCACTGTCCTACATATTCAATACTCCTGTGTGTCACGGCACAGAACACTCTAGAGAGAGAGGATTAATTATCTTTACCATAAGATTTATTTTTAGCAAGAAATGGCTAGTGGAGTCAAAGAATATTTGCTCATTTTTCTCTGCCAGACTGAAAGGTTAGTGATCGCTTGGTAACTTCACAGCTGTCCAGATGCAGCCGTCTAAAACAGCTGACTTATGAGACAAGAAGCATCAACGTATCACGGACTACTGTACAATAAGACAGGTCACTGAGCACCAGAGCTGAGTCAGAGGTAGATTGCTGATCTGCCTGGTTTGTCTCAACCAGTTATAGATCTTACAGGTTTTATAGTATTAAAAACTAATAAAAAATAATTTTTAAAGACGTGTGTAACTTGTGTTTTTGAATATTTAAAATGTCATGTCTCATCGGAAGTGATAATCTTTTTTTTCCCTGCCAGTCTTCTGCTCCAGTCCATTAGGTGTTGGTATTGCACCAAACACCCATAACCTCGAAAGAAGAAGACGTGATACTCTCACAAAGTTGAGTATCTGTTTTAAGTTGGAAACAGTTTCTATTTTGTGCTAAAGTCCATCAATGTTAGAACATTTAACATTTGTAGGTTTATCTAAATTATTAAAAAAGGGTGAGTTGACTCTAAATCGAAAACTGACCAAATGATCCAATTAACTGAACTGACCAACAAAAGACTGCATAACTGATTAAATCTCGCACTTCTATTTACCACCAGATTATTTAATATTTCCTAAATGCGTTTTTATTGTGTTTTATTTGAATGTTTTCTCAACTATGAGAAAAGGTTAGGCAATTACTGTAACATGCAAAGGAATATAAATATTTAATATTGGCTACTTTCACATGTTTACTTTAAATTCATGTTGTGTGTCAAGCCTGGCCCATCTCCATATCCTCTCATTCTCTTTAGGACAAATTGCTTCCTCTGATGAATAGCATGCATGCTTGTATGGTAACAGATGGCACTGACAAAGTGTTGGCAGAGTTGGAAAAATATCATGTAAATATCATGAAAATTTTATGATCTCCTGTCACCACTCAAAATGGCTTTTGGGCCTGTAGTTAAAATAGACAACTGGCTAATGTTTACAATTGATAAAAGCGCCGTACAAATAAAATTGAATTGAATTTACAAATTAATTTTTAGTACCCGGTCACGACCATGGACCATGGTGGATCCAGATCCAATGATGGGAACACTTGATGTGAGGCAGAAACAAACCCCTGGATGAGATGCTGGTCCATCAAAGAGCACTAACTATCAGATAAACTACATGCCAGAGAGCTAACTATTGGATAATATTCAAGAATGACAAGTTACAGCTGCAAGGTAGCCTCAGGGATATACAAGGGGCGTTCAAGTCAAGTCAAAACTGTTTCGCTAGTGCTTAGACACCATCAACATAGAAAGTTTTCTCCGTATGCCAGAGCCATGATCAAACAGCCTGCTTCATGTATGAAACACTGGACTTTCAGGAACTCCTGTAATAGCTTAAAAATGTGGAAATCACGCAAGGTTAGTGTTGTACGGGGTATGGTGCATTAACTCCTAGCTAAATTCCTGTAATGTGCAAGTGGTGCTCATAAATGATTGCGTGTACAGTTCCAACAGATAGATGAGTCTCTTATGCAAGTTCTCAGCAAGTTCCACTCGCTAAATGTTTACAGGAACAACTCCACTGGGCCCCAACCCACCTCGTCCAGGATCGTCATTCACAGATGTATGGCCTGCTTTATAACATTTTCAACATTCAAATGTTTACTGAGGCTAAGAGTCTCATTACTGTACCATGCTTGAAATCCTCTATATTAGGCAATCGGTTTCGCAACTTTATTCGCAAAAAGATTTGCCGGTTTGACTTGAACGTCCCTCGTTGATGACTAACCAGGTAACGTTACTATGTGCTGTAGATTATGTTGCTCCAAAAGACAAACGATTCAGTCCTACAGCATATTCTGTTTCAATTATTTGCTCTGTCTGAAACATTCATGTTTAATAAACCTGATAATTGAGTGACTGAGGTGACTCAAAGCTACTGCCTAGACTGCGAATTTCAGTCGATTTGCGCAGCTGGTTCAAGTTGTTTTGAATCTGATTCAAATTGAAATCAGGAAATTCAGTAAGTTTAATCAATCCAAACGGGCAGTGGACTGTAGCTAATAAACCAAAAACCAGCAGGCAACTGATTTTTCAAACGATTCAACAGGAAGTCAATTGTCACTGTGTCAGGGTGTGATGGTGCGTGTCATTTAAATGTTTGGGCTCTGGGTCTTAATTGACAACACAAAAACGCAATACAGCAGAGCAGCAGGAAGTGGTAGGTTTTATGTGTGAGTTGTGATTCACGGCTGCTGCTGCGAGTTGGCCAGGCAACTTGATGAAATTGAAAAAAGTCTAAGCAAAGTTTAACTTTAAGCAAAGGAGACACAAAGCAATAATCAATGCCAGTGAAGGGATTTAGAATACTTGATTGTATTCGTTTGTTTGCATCTGTGCATATGTGACGCTGTGAGAATTGAAACGGATGCAGTAGTACTCTGTAACGGAGTATAAAATTTAACTGTGAACATTGCCAAACCAGTTATCCTTCCGATGACAGAATTTTAGTCTCTGGGCAAATATTTGTTTGTTGGACCGAACAGAAAGTAAAACTGGTGCTGATAAATGAATGTACCACAAAAACATCCACACAGAAAAAAGGTCTTGCGTATAAAGATGGTCATTGTACTGTCTAGGCACGAGGGAAAGCACTGCAACCAAGAGTAAACTTGAGACAGGGAAGTTAACTAGAGACCAACTTATACCATTTGACACAAGGGTTAGACACAGACTTGGACTTTAGGTTAGATCTAGAGTTAAGATATTTAAATTAGATTTAATGTCAGTGAAAACAGTAAAGTGTGCGTGTGTGTGTATGTGTGTGTGTGTGTGGGAGTGCATGTTGGGTCTGTGCCAGTGGCCATCCACAGCTTGCGGCTTATGTGCATGACGCATGACCATGGCTTTCTCTGAATGTGTGTGTGTGTGTGTGTGTGTGTGTGTGTATGTATATTCAGAGCTCATTTAGCAGGGCCACATGTCTTACATGTGGTTATAAGTTCAAGGACAAATGGCTCTAATAACACTTCAAATCAACCAGACTCATAAATACTAACAAAGAAAATTAAACTATGAAAAATAATCCTATCGTTCTGTACAGTTCTCACAATAATGCAAGGCATACCTCAATAATAAGGTTACATAACATACTGCAATATTTAAGACCATTAAGACACGCTTGTCTTTTTTTTGGGTGGAGACTCCCAAAGCTGTGTTTGTATTCCGAGCGTAAAGACAGCTGTTTCCTAATGTTTCTTATTTTAGCCAAACTCAAAAGAAGACAATCCTATAATTGTGTTTACTGGATCTGTGAAACTTTAGGAAACATGGCAGAAGTGAGTCATATCACACTCCAAAATAATTACCAGGAATCGATTCCCACTGTATCAAGAGTTAATTAAAGAGTTTGGTCCTACAGTACTTATCAGAGGAAATGGGTGAGAAGTTGATTTCTTTGGCAAAGGGGTGTACTTGTAATGTGTTTGTGTCATGCACTGTATGTAGTATTGCTCTTTACACCCGGCTAGCATTGCACCTACTCTAGCTAGTGCCTAGCGGTTAAATGTGATTAAATCGGACAGTGCTTCAGCTCTGGCTTACAATAAGAGGCTCCAGTGCTTCAGTATCTGACTCTGATTTGATCATATGTCATCTGTGCAGTCTCTGTAGACATGCTGAAGAGTCTCAGAGTATACATCGATCAGTAGACAATGGAGTACTGACAGTCGATAACAGACCTGGATGTAATGGCCGGGTGGGATCATGACACACAATAGTTATCTTGATTAATTAAATTATACAACAGTTACCGTATTTCTCGGACCATAAGACACACCGGACCATAAGACGCACCAGTTTTTAGAGAAGGGAAATGAAGAAAAAAAAGATTCTGATGTCTTAAAACATTTT
>JAOTQY010175321.1:0-12696 GCA_026413445.1 Dolichallabes microphthalmus | reverse complement strand
CCTAAGCCTCCTGGGATAGGCTCCAGGCCCCCCGCGACCCTGAATACAGGATAAAGCGGTATAGAAGATGAGTGAGTCAGCAGATTGTTAGTTAATGTATTGAATAGTGATTGACGTGGAAGCCAGACAAATATGAGCGAAACCTGATCTTCTAATTAAGTAGCAGTCAAGTGATCGCGGCCGAGATTACACTGTGCTTTTTCAGAACTTCTTATGGCTATTTACAAGCGATTATTAAAAGTTTAATTTTAATTCTGTTTGCACCTACCAGAATTACTGTACCATGACACAGGCACTATGATAACTCATCCAGGAGATTATAAACAAACGGAAAACAAAAAGTAAACTTTTTGAAAGGAATCTTGTTACATCTGGCATAAAACTAACACAGCATTTCATAGAAAATCAGACTAATATTTAGATATGGTGGTGGTAATATAATGGTCTAAGGCTGCTTTGCATCTTTAGGACCTGGGCGGCTTGACATAATTGATGGAACTATGAAATCTGCGCTCTGCCAGAAAATCCTGAAGGAGAATGTTCGGCCATCATCAGCATTTACGCAGCAGGACAAATATCTGAAACACACCAGCAAATCCACCTCTGAATGTCTCAAAAAAAAGAGAGTCAAAGTCTGGACTTAAACCTGATTGAGATGCTGTGGTATTACCTTGAACAGGCTGTTGATGCTCGAAAACCCTTCGATGTGGCGGAATTAAAACAATTCTGGAAAGAAGAGCGGACCAAAATTCAACACGGCGAGCAGACAGACTCATTGCCAGTTATCGCAAATGCTGCCAACAGGGACACAACCAGTTATTAGGATTTGGGGAAAATGTTTTTTTCACCTAGGGCCTGGTAGGAGTGGACAACTTTTTTTACCCCCTGTATAATACATAAAATAATTATTTTAAAACTGCATTTTGTATTAATTCAGGTTATCTTTGTCCAATATAAAAATTTGTTTGATGATCTCAATCATTTAAGTGTGACAGATATAATTTTTTTGCATGAATTACATTTTTTTTTTTCACAGCAATGTATGTGAAATCCGACAAATACACACTTGCAGTGAAGTGGAAAGTGAAAGGAAAGTAACTTGTCTAGTCCAGTTAAAGAATCATTTAATATGATAGGCTCTTCTATTACAAAGCAAACAACTCATTGAATGAATAGATGAATGCATTTGTGATTTCAGTCTGAACACCAAATAACACAAACTACAGTATGACCACGAGTGGTTTATAAGATGCCACAGGCAGAACTGTGGCCCTTTATGTCTCACAAAGTGGATCTACAGACACGTAGATCTGCAAGTTTTGCTTTTTATTACCATCACTACAGCAAACAAACCACAAGGCTAGGCAGTACACACACAAAAAGCTAGTCAGGTGAGATTAGCCAAAATCAATAAAGCACACATGGGCACAGTAACACAGAGTATCCAGGTTATTTAAATTAAGTAGTGCATTTGCAAACAAGTGAGTGATGCAAGCTATCCGGTGACTCTGAGCAGAGAGGAGTGTGTGCTGCTTAAGGACATGTGACAAGTCTAACAGTCAATAAGCCCTGGTTCATCACCTGCCACGCAGATGGAGCTTGAGTGGTGAAGTCAAATCGTGACCAAAACCACGAATTTGTTTCTTTGCTCGAGTGCTCTTATAAAGACGGACAGAAACCAAACCCCACAGCACAGTGCTTCCCAATCTGATCTTTGTTGAATGTAATTTTAAACATTTATCTAAAATCAAAAGCACACAGATTGATCAGATCATAATGACTCAAGAATGTGTTCCAGTTAGTTTCATGCTTCATCTTCATGTTTCTTTTAGCTTAGGTGTTCCTGTTAATCTGTAAAAGATCCGCGTCTGTAAATTAAACCTACATTGGTTTGCCTTTTGGTTTTATTTAGGCTTTTTCACTGTGAAACCTACTGACAACTCACACCACCATTACTATGTTTCATAGGGAAACAGTTCACTTCACTGGGTTATATTTATTAACGACACTTTTTATTGACAGTCACGTCTTGTTTCTATCAACATGACAATTTGACTGTGTAATCTGTTAACTGTTCCCATTGGTAATGCAATATGATGCCTATGAGCCAGCTACAAGGCCACACTTTTGTTTACTCTGTCCTGTGATTATGAGGTCATTAATACGAACAGCACCTTGAATGCCTGCGAGTTTCAATTCAGCCATGCTCCAGTTACAATTTGCATTTGGCAAACACCCTTATCCAGAGCGACTTACATAAGTGCTTTGATGTTTCCATTAATAAATATATCCTTACGCTGGTTCACTAGGGTACCGACTAGACGCACCATCAGACAGGCACTATTGCAAAGGATTTTTTTTGCATGGGTTTTATCCAAATAAACAAGAAACAGATAGGTCTTTAGCCGTTATTTAAAGATTGCCAGTGACTCTTCTCCTGTATTTCTCCTCATTTAGATACATCACGTTATATATCTATATTAGGAGAAAACCCAGAGGCTAAAAAGCATGTAAAGGTGCCTGCATATAAAAGGAAAAGAAACAAATGATGGCATGTGACTGAGGCGGAAGTTTGTGTTTAAAGACGGGCTGATTTGTTTATGTCCTCATAGCAAGGAGTGCTCATAAAAGCCACGGCACGGAGTTAGTACACGTCAACATCAAGCTTCTCGCTTTCAGGCCGATCTGCACTTGCGCGTGCCCCTCACCGACACGTTAAACATTAGAGCTTATTAAGATATCAAATTCCTTCAATGAGCTAAACAAGTGAGGACGGCTTTAAGCAATGCAAACAAGTAGGGACCTTTCTTTACAAAAACAAACAAAAAAAAGTCTGTTAGTGCATACACGCATGACTTGCTTGCAGAACATGATCAGTATGACATTCCCATCCCTACCAAACCTGCCTGAATTAACAAGTGACACTGGAATGTACAGGTGTGTCTGAAAACTGATTAGCCTGCCATACACATAAATACACCTGTATGGCATGACTGACATTTTTTCTAAATAATTTTTACAAGAGACAAGTCTCACAGGTGCAGGACGTTCACAGGTTTCTCCAGAGCACTAGTTAGGTTTTAAGTGAGGCTTTTGTCAGCTCATGATGTACCCAGGCACAGTAAAGTGCTCAGCGTGGTTCATATCATCTCTCTCTGTCACACACACACTCATCTGCTCCCACAGAGCTCTGAAAAACCAAACACAACAAGAGTTGCACAGCGACGAGCCCTAGCTACTTCTGTCCCCCACTATTTTTTTTTATATACTCGCTCACTTCACGGGTATAAACACGTTAATCCTCCAGGCTTGAGAGCCGGCTCAGCTATTTTACTGAGGCAGACAAAGTGGCAGCCAGGGGGACACTGTGTGTTTGTGTCTGTGTGTGTATGTGTGTGTGTGCGTGTATATATCAGGAGGCTGGAAACGAGACGGGAGGTAGCTTTATGAAAAAGGGGACCAGACGGCAAGATGGGTAGAGAGAAAGAGGGGACATCAGGGCAGAGACAGCGAGGGAGACGAGGGGTGGGGGGTTGGGGTGTGAAGAATGTGTGCACGTTTGTGTGAATGAAAACAACAGCGTGACACTGGGGTTGGAGGTTGGCAAAGACAAAAAAAAAAAAAAAAAGGAAAAAAAAAGAGAGTTGTGGGGGGATTTCTCTCCTGACAAAAAAAACATACTATGGGGGTCGTACGTGTGAATAAAAGGATTGATTAAGCGTTGGGGGGGATAAGCTAAATAAAAGCTAATTTTTGCCAAACTCGTTTAAAGAGTCATGTGTTATATTTAAGCACACAGGAGCCAGATTGAATCGAGTGATAAAATATTAACTTGTGCATGGTACAGATCATGGCAGCATGTGGTTACTCGATCCGTGTCCCCTGCCAGGTTGCAGAGAATGCAGATACGATAGCAACACCTAAGACAATCCTGAAGCTAAACACCCCCTGCTGCACCACAGCCATCAGCCGAGAGTAACGTTTACAATCATTTTAAAAGGTTGGTTTTTGATCTTAGTCACCATCCATATCGCAAGGTATTACTGCTACAGTTTAACAATCATAACACGAATCCACAAGTTGAATGTGAGGCTGGACAGCTAACGTCCTTTTTTAATCTCCCAGCCATTTATTTGGGTCATTTGGGTCTGACTTTGAGCAATCAAACTAAAACTAAACCAAACTCCTCAAAGTCGGAACAAGTTGGAAATCGAGCTAGGCGCTCTGCGAATGATCCACAATTCCTAACGTAATGCAGAACTGCAGAAGCCGCTAACAATATGGCAGTGTCAAGGCCTTCGGACAACACCAGCGTACAGCGTGTACGAAACATACAGCACTGTAAAGTTGTGCATTTTTTCGCCTCTTAACAGGCTACCAGGTTGCCACTAGCTAACTTGTTTGTCGACTGCTTTGGTCTGTGATGTAATACTGTATGTTAACCAGGAGTACACTGCAAACAAGCTGAAAGGGGGCATATTGCCACCGGTAGTACAGTCAATTTAAAACCAGTTCTTTGTTTTCAGACAGAAAGTACCGGCCCTCGGACAGAAAAACTGGTTCCATGGCAGCAAACAAAGAACGACTTATGTAAGTGGCTGGGGGGCAGGATTATCATAACCAAGTAAAGGTTTGTGACTCCCTGTTTATGCCGGACTAATGTAGTCCCATGTAGTGTAGTGTTGAACCTACGACAAAAGAAAGAAATGGATTCAAAATGCAATGGGCAGCACATATGATTTTTAGTAATGGTGGTTTGATTCCAAAGCCAGAAGAACTGCTCGCAAAGCCATGTTGAAATTCGTCAATTTTATTTATTTTTTTGTTATTGCCGGGAAAGTAAAGACGTACACGGACATTTACTGATGTGACTCTCTTGTATAATGGGACAATAGCTCCACTAGGCCATTTAAATGGACTACTGTCCTATAAACATACTTATTGACATTAAGTCAAGCTATGTTTACATGGACAGTTAACAACTTGGCAAACTGACCAATATTAATATAAAACGCCATCAAGCATGAACACCTGTAGATTAATGGAATGGAATAGTTTATTATTCCTCATTTACATAGCCAGGGCTGTGTACAAACACTGGATTGAGTCAGGATGGACATCTAGCAGACAAGGATATTATTTGACATATGATATTCTTAAAAATTACATTACTGCCACTCCTTTACTCTTTTCTCTGGGGTTGTTGTTTTTCTTCTTCGTTGTTTAATGGCAGTTTGAATAGAGTAGGTTGGTTACATTACCGCCATATGTAGATCTCCTTCTCCCTCATCTTCCCAGACGATTTTTCAGACCAGCCTTCCTTAAAACGTCGAATGCATTCTTCCCTGATCTTGCCTTAACCTCTTTGTCTCTTTTATCTGGTACAGTGGTACCTAGGCATATAAATTTAATCCGTTCCGGAGGCAAGTTCTTAAGGCTGAAAATTTGTATTATGAAATGCATTTTCCCAAAGGAAATAATGTAAATGAAGATAATTAGTTTCAGCCACCCAAAGAATAACCAATATTACCAATTTCCAACACTATAACCATGTTTTTGCATATGAAAACAATCAAATTTATGATTCCTCTCGGCTCCCTTTTCTTTTTTCTACCGTCCTTGCTAGAAGTACATTCTTGGGACCCACGTTGTCTTCACTACATCTTGCATAAAATACAATAAAAACCAGCAAAACAAAAAAAAAACAACTTGCTTCGCTTGGCTTTCCACTGACGTAAACAAGTTCTGCATGGCCCCTGGACGTACGCACCTAAGCCGGTGTTTGTCCCGATTCAGTTCGTTCTCTGCAAAATTTTATTTCATAAGGTAAACATTCTTAATTCTTTATCTTCTCGCCCCGTTTACATGCAGGCGTACCACTGTACTTCCATACACACTTTCTTCTTGACACATTTCCCTTTCAGTACCATTCAGCATCTAGATAGGGTTCTACTAGGTTTGACATTTGAACGATTTTTGAACTCCTCAATCTCCTCCCACAATGCCATGGTAACAAAGCTCCACCCCTGGAACACTGCCATCATCAGGGCAACATACAATGAGACAAACACATACAAACACTTAACACTGGTTCCGGACCGGTCATTCTGTCGGGAAGATCAACTCGGGAAGATTTTACTTTGGATCTATAGTTATGGTTCATACCAATATTTATCATCATGTTCAACATAGTCTATGTACAGTAGTATATACGAGAGAAAAAAGCAGCTTATTGCACCTTAAAGCCTGAGCTGTTCAGGGAGGTGCATCTACATGGGGACTGGTGTTGTTATGGTTATAGTGAAGCAGTGATACCTGGTGATGTGGATGGTGAATACTGTACCTGTTACTACATCAGGCTCACAGAGGCGTCTAACGTCCAGGAAGGACACGCGCTGCTCTGTGTGTGTGTGTGTGTGTGTGTGTGTGTGTGTGTATTGTTAACCCTTTAATTGGCTTGATATTAGAGAACGTAAATGTTCCATCAACGCAGCAATAAATATAAGAAAATGACAAATAATTCTCTAATGAGTGTTTATTTATTTGTTGTTGTTGTTCTGTGCTGTTACTCACCGGGATGAGGCATCTTTCGCCGTTTTGTGTTTATATTCACCGGCTGGGAACAAAAGCGGACTGATTACTGTTTATTCCTCAACACCGAACAGCCCCGTGAATTCGGCGACATTCCCCTACATGTTCAAAACCGGAAAATTAAACACGTTTCACCCCAAAATACCGGCGTACTCCATGACTACAACCGTTTACCTCCCCGGTTTAAACGCCGTGCTTAAATCCCTAGTGATCGCGCGCGTTCTCTCTCTCGCGCAGCGCGCGCACGCACAAACTGTCACACAGATACCGCTCCGGTTGCTGCTGTATATAGTATATAATATTAACTCTATAAATCCTACAGGTGCATATAGTTCAATATTCTCAAAGCAGCAGCTGCAGCAGCAGGGGCGACGGCGGCGGAGGTGGTGCTGTGTTGCGCTGCGCAGCGGCGTTGTCACAGAGTCTCATGCCTCGGTGTGTTTAGCCGGTAGGAGGCACGGGGAGGGCTGAATGTGCGCGTTCCTGCGTCTAGCCGACTGCTCGGGAGCGCGCACGCGAGTAAATACACCATGCAATTACATGTGCGCTGACAGGTGACGTGAATAACGTCGATCATCTCCGTTACAGTGGCACTTGGAAGTGGGATATGCAGTACATCAGGCAGCAAATCAACATCGTGGCCCTGAAGTTGATGTGCTGGAAGAAGAAGAAAAAATGGGCAAGCATAAGCATTTCAGCATGGTGGCGTAGGGGTCAGCACTGTCGCCTGGCACCTCCAGGGTCGGAGATTGATTTCCATCTTGGCGTCTGTGTGCATGAAGTTTGCTCCCCGTTATGCTCTCCCCGTGCTTAGTCGGTTTCCTCCCTGTACTCTGGTTTCCTCAGATTGGATGATGGCGCACCCTGTCAGAGGGTGTAGCCCACCTCGGGACCTCCAGGCCCTTAGCGACCAGGTATACAGGATAAAACGGTATAGATGACGAGTGAGTGAGTGAATGACAATTGCGAAATGGTGCTGGCCAGACAAGTGGGCCAGAGCAACTCCAAAACTTGTGGGACGTTCCCAGTCTACAGTGGTCAGGACCTTCCAAAATTGGTCCAAGAAAGGAAGAAAAGCCGATGAACAAGGTCATAGGCGGACAAGGATCAGTGAGGCACATGGGGAGTGAAGGCTGTGTATTCCAGTCCTATATACTGTAAAGAGCTACTGTCGGTTAAAATGCTGAGAAACTTGTTCCGATATAAAGGTTTCAGAACACAGTGTTCCTATCACTATCTGCTGTGTATAGGTCTGTGAAGCCACAGACCGGTCAATGTGCCATGCTGCCCTATGTCCACTGCCAAAAGCACCTGCAATGGGCATGTGAGCATAAGAACTGGACCAAGGAGGAAGAAGGTGACCTGGTCTGATGAATCAGGTTTTCTTTTACATCATGTGAATAGCCAGATGCATGTGCACATTGCTTACCTGTGGCTTTGGACAATGTTCTGCTAGTCCTGGCATACACTCCATCATGGAAACAGTATTCCCTCATGCCAATGGCAGCTTCCTTGAGCAGGATAATACACCCTGACACACTGCAAAAATGATTCAAGAATGGAGCATTTGTGGGATGTGCTGGGAAAAACAAGTAAAATCCACAGAAGCCCTCGGAACTAACAGAACTTTAATGATCTGTGCAAGATCATTAAAGTGACTTGGTGCAAGTACAGTACTACGGAATGCTTTCAGAGGTCAAGTGGAGTCCATGCCTTGACGGGTCCAGGCAAAAGTTATGGCTGATCTGTGTAAGTGGCCCATCAATGTTAAGAAATGCACTTCCCTAGTACTCACTTCTCACTGTGTGACATAACTTCTTGCACAATGCATATCACTAACCTCATGACCATATATGCATGAGTAAATACCCTAACATCAGCAGATTTCATGTGAAGTATATTTGCTTGCTTGCATAATGCATGTGCATAATTCAAAATGCAAATAACATCTTTGTATTTCTTTTTTCTTCTTCCCACATGGCCCATTTTACAAAGCAGTGCTATCTCTGTAACAGGGTTGACTCTGCTCATGTCTCATAGTTAAGTCAGTAGACAAAATAGAGGAAGGGGGCGAAGGCATGCGCTTTTGCATCTATCCCCGGCTCGGGAATGCGCACTGGAACCAAGCTCGCACGCATAGTGTATGCAGACAGAAGCACAAACAAATGATTTGTTGAACGGACTGCAAGTGCATAATTAGACCTATGTATGAACTTGACGTAAGAGGAGAGTACTTGACATACTGAAAAAGACTTGTGACTTGACTTTGACCTGATAAAAGATTTGTAACTCAACTTGATATAATCAAAGACGACTTAATTCAAAAAAGACTTGTGACTCATCATAGATTACTGAACTTGTGACTTGACATGATATTAAAATAAACAAAAAAACATGTTTGACATATTAAAGACTTGGAACTTACCTGGACCTAATTAAAGGTAACTTGTTACTTGTCAATGCAGATTTGCAACTCAACATCATAAAAGAAGACTTGTGACTCAACATAATTAAAAAATTTTGACTTGCTGAATTAACTTGACTTGAAAATTAAAGACTTGTGGCTAGACTCGACATGATTAAAGAGGACTTGTAATTCAACTTGACAATGGCTTATGACTTGACTTTGACATGATCAAAGACTTCACCTGACTTAATAAAAGAAGACTTGTGACTAAACACTGGCATAAAAAAACCCCCACACTTGCAACTTGAACTATTAACTAGACAACATTCCATTTCATACATCAGCAATAATAGAAAATATAAAAGAAAATATAATCTTGCAACATGGAACAATATATTTACACAATGTTTTTCTAAATGACCGTATGATTAAGTAAAAATTATACAAGAAAACCAGCACTAAAGGAAGATAATTCTCATATAAACTGTTATAATCATATTATTGTACCTTGTCAATATTTTATGCGACATTAGCTCCTATCCAGTAGGGACTGCAGAACCTGGTGGAAGGACAACCATGCCAGAAATCTCAATGTTAATTTTTTTTTAAAAGTACTGATTTTTTTGGGCTGAACTTCCTAGGATCCATACAAATAAAACCTGATCAAGAGTTCACCCTCCAAGGTAAAGCTTACGGTAGGGTAAAAGTTCACCTTTTAGCATTACATGTGGTTTTGGTCTTTGGTTGGTTTACACATTCACATTTCATACAAATTTTCATAATTTTCTTTTGACAGTGTAAAGATGCTTTGCGACAATGACAATTGTTAAAAGCGCTATGCAAATAAAATTTTATTGGTCTGCCTAAATGTCCCAGTCAAAGTCATAACTCGAACCCAACAGAACATCTGTGTAGATGTTAGATTTACAACCATACAATATTCAGTCTGATTGAATTTGAGAGGATCTGCCAGGAAAAAAAATGGAAGAAACTGCCCAAACCCAGGTATGCAATGCTTGTAGACACACGCAAAAGGTTTAAACAGCACAGGACTTACAGTTAGCTAGCACAGCTAATCAAGGACTTTGTCTGAGAATCCTATTTTCGCAGTGATCTTCTACTCGTATTAGTATAAACCTTCCATTTTGTGTCAGTAAAATTTATTCTATTTATATTTGCCAAAGATGATGCGTGTGTACACTGTTATTTATATTAGACTGCTCTATTAGAAAAAAAATGGCCACCTGTACACTATGTGTAGTTTCTTGTTATTGGACACCATACTTACATTTATAGGCACATTCCTAAATTTATGTCGCCCTCTAGTGGCTATGGTCTGATATTTCGACATCAACTGATGCACAGAACAAAAAAAATAAAAAATAAATCCTAGGATGAGAGTGGAGTGTTCTAGTTTGTTGTAAATATCACATTCATGTTTTATTTAAATTAGTTTAATTAAAATACAGCACACACCCATATTCATATCTTTTCTAAAAATAAAAAAATTGAGTAAACAAAACAAATCCAAAATGATAATCATAAGTTTGGAGTGACTTCCACAGGAACTATTTGCCACAGCTCATTAAATTAAGGTGAAAATGTATTTTAAAAAATGCAACACAAAGAGGGACATTCCTTATTGCAAACCACTAGCACTCCCCAACACTATTTACTAGGAATGTTTCTAAATTTTATATATTCACACAACGTGTCACTGGTCATCAGAGGCGTGGAATAGTCACGGTAAATGAAAGAATGCATTTATACTGCGTTTATGGCTAGTAAAGTCGTGACCGACACATTGTAATCTTTCACATACATAAACTTGTGTGTTCTGCATACTGGAAACCATGGAAGGGTGAAGTTTTATTGGTGAAGTCTCTGTTCGCTATCCTAGTAGTGTCACGTTCGTGTTGAGGATCACTCAACCAGTTTAGTTAGAGGTGAAGTTCATTGTGCACGTCCTTGTTCGATGTTTGTGCGACTGCGGGATTAGCTCTCTAGGGGGGAGCGTAAAGGGATGCAGCCATCCATCTCCAACGCCTCCGGCCAGCCCTCGTATTTATTGCTACTTTTGCTGTTCTTCATTCGCTGAAGAAAACAAAAAAAAACAAAAAAAACATGGGAATAGAATGGTTTAGTAATTCAGCAGTTGCACGTTTAGGAAAAAATTATTAAAACTGTTCTGCTTATTGCTATATACTTTTTTGTTTTTAATACAGGTGACCACATTATATTACACAAGAGGGAGTGCTGTTGATTGCTGTAATGATAACCAGCATTAGAAGCTAGTATGCTTTTTTTTCTAATTACACACAGGTAATTTGAAAGAACTTATTAGCTATTACTAAACAAACAAAGTGTCGTTTAAAAAGACATAACATCAGATGCATTTTCTTGGTCTCTGATTGTTTTTAATGTGCATTTCTCCTCAATACTGCAGACCGTCCTGACCAACTTTCACCCATATTATGCAAACAGCAGTTAGCCGATTGTAGAACACCGGAGACACCAGGTGATGCATATACTGTAGTTAAACATTGAATTACCACCACTCATGAATCCCTCTCATCCAATCAGACTGCTTGGTCGGCACCAACCGATGTGGGAACTATTCTGTCCATTAGTCTTTGAGAGCACTATTAAAAGTGTGATATTCTGTATAATATTCACGTTTCAGGATTTGAAGCTGGTTCAGAGTGGAAATATTGTGCCATTGTTGCACCTCTGCGTTCTTCACGAAAAGAATGGTCGCTGAATCGGTGTTAACCGATGTTAATTCCGAATTTGGAACGGAACGAGATCCGTGGGAAAATAGAGACACCTCCCAACTGTTGACTAAAAGTTGACTGATGTTTTGAGACGGCAACAGTACACAGTTAACACAGAGGTACATTAAACAGAGTAGATCAGATGTACAGTACACACTGCACTTGGTTAGTACTAAAAACGAAAGGTCAGACTGAGCCTTCATCAGCAGTGTCAACCTTTTACTTTTGAATAATGTTAGAAATATTGAAGTGTCTCTAAGTGCAATAGACAGCGCTGGGCTCAAGCCAGCATTCAGGATGTAAAAATAACCATTTCCCCTGACAGATCTTTGCTTTACGTTATGACTGTTTACGAGAATTCATGAACTATGTGAATAATTGGGAAATTATGCATGGAGGCAGTAGCTCATTTGCATATAAAGCATTAATAACCTGAAACAGCTCATCTGGTAGGGTTTTTAGGCATGCCAGAATGCATGATATAAAAGTTATCTGGAAGTTGAGTCATGTAAACTGGACTTCTACCCAAATTCTGTAGAACTCCTACTTCCTTGTAGAGGTCGCCCAGTTGACATGACTTAACCACATCTGGATGCACATGACTGAGCATCTTCACAGAGATATAAAAGGTGTTTCAGCTAGAAAATTAACAGACATTTTGGGGGACCTCTGTGAGCTGTGTTAACTTGTCTAGTTTATATGAGACCTTAAATAGCCATTGTTCTATGACAGAGTAATCTTTCTGCATCCATCCATGAGGTTGTAACATAAACCACTAACTTTTAAATTGTATTTTTACTCACTTTTCAGCCTATCACAGCAAAACATTTGTTTCAATTTCTTTGATTTCATTCATTCATTCATTCTCTGTACCGCTTTATCCTTATATACAGGGTCGCGGGGGCCTGGAGCCTATCCCAGGAA
>JAOTQY010175267.1:0-12706 GCA_026413445.1 Dolichallabes microphthalmus | reverse complement strand
AGATGGGTTTCAGTATTAAATGACAATCCAAAAAATATACGCCACTACAAAGTGGCTTAAAAATATTTAGATATGGTGACTGTGCAGGCCATGGGAGATGTTCAACTTCACTTTCAACATTTTAGGATGTTTTTAAGATTCAGTTATTTGTCACATGTACAGTACCTTAAAGGACAGTACCTTGTTGTTGGTCTTTCGGCTGCTCCCAGCAATGTGTCGCCACAGTGGACACTCACATACAAGCTTGGCACAGGTTGTAAGCCGGATGCCCTTCCTGACGCAACCCTTTCATTTTACCCGGGCTTGGGACCGGCACTGTATCCATTGGCTGGGGTTTGGGCACTGGCTGGGAATCGAATCCAGGCCTTTCGCATGGCAGGCAAAACACCTACCACTAAGCTACCAGTGCCCCTCCTTACAGCGAAGTGATTTATTTACTTTTTTGGGGGGATATCCAAGTTAGGAAGCTGTGGTCCCAGATCAGATCAGTACCCCAGAGCCATAACCGTATGAGCTACCATTGTCACCCTGTGGGAAAATATGGTTATTTGAGAACCAATTTCTTTAAAATGTGCTTCACCTGTCTATGCTTTGCTGAATACTAAAATCATTATCGACTTTTTTCAGTATATTCATGCTAAAATCATGATTCAATAATTAAGTATGAGAGAAAAGTTTGCTCCATCTAGTCACTAGAATAATGAAAATAAATTTAATACAAGGGGAGTTACAAGTGAAAGCGCGATTTTAAATAATGCAGAATAACAGAATACAGTCATGAGAGTAAAAACTCCTTTTATATAATCCCCTGCTAATGCACTTATCCCAGTGTTTCACTAGCGCTTGGGTACCATCAAGTTAGAATATTTTCTCAGTGCACTGGGGTCGTGATTGGACTGCCTGTTTCAAGTCTGAAACGCTGGCATCCCAGGAAACATCTTTAATGAGCCAAACATTTGAGTTGAGTTGGAGTGAGGTCAGGACTGTATGCGGGATGTGACATTAACTCCCAGCCGAGTCCCTGTAATCATTACAGTGTAATGTGTAAAGTGGTGTTTGTGAATGATTGTGTTTATAGTTCCCACAGACAGATGCTTTCCTTCAACAAGTTATCTGTCAATTTTCAGGAATCAGGTTTTCCACAAGCTGAATGTTCACAGAAACATCTGCAGTGGGCTTGAGCCACCTCAGCCAGGATTTTTATTCATGGACATATGGCCTTCTTTAAAATGTTTGTACCATTCAGATGTTTTACTGAGTCTTATCACACACAGTACTACACTTGAAGTATTCTGTAAACATCAATGAGTTGCATAACAACCCTTCCTTCTGGATATTTTATGTACCAGATTGACTTGAAAATAACAGTAGCGCATTAAGTATTGTCAATAAAAATTATTTAATTTTAATGTCCCTGAGACTCTTTTTTAAAAATGTCTCTGTACTGGCAGCACCATGTTATAAATATCTTCTGCTAATGGCCATACTAAATTGTTTATCACTGGGTCAAACACACAGCACAACATGTCAGTAATGAGAGTGGCATTATATGAGGCAGAAACTCTTCATACCAATCAAAAGTTTGAACACAGCAGTCTAAAGTTTGTACAAAAGTTTGGATTTATTTTCTACACTCAAGAACAATATTGGATTTTTTAAATTATGAAATAACATGTACTGTATGCCATTAGGTAATTAAGTAATAACAGCAGCCAGTTATAATTTTAAGACAGGAAGGTCAGCTGCTGTGGAATAGTTCTCATAAGAACAGTATTGCCAACTGCATTAACTTTAGAGTTATCAGCCTCAAAAATTATGAATTAACAGCACGTCAGATAAGAGCTGCTATGAGGTCTTTACTGAGCATGAGTAGCAGACACATCACAATATCAACTGATTAAATGTGATTATTGCATTTGGGCACCTTTAGCATTGTTTTACAAAGTAGAAATAAAATAAATGGAATTAGAAGGTGTGTCCGTACTGGTGACTGGTAGTGCATTTCACTTACTGCATTTCACTTACCTAAATGTTTTAATTAGTCATGAGTGTTGTTTCAGGAAACAAAAAAAATGTCATGAAGGTTAGTTTGTCTCAACTAGGCAATTTGTTTGAAAGGAAATAGTGAGGCACCCAAGGTCAATTCCACATTAAAATGACTCTCTAAACATTGTGTGTTCTTGGAAAGTAATTTCAACATGTGTGTGGTCAAAAGGGCTTTAAAGTTTTTGTTGTGCAATTCATATACTGTAAAGTATTACCAGCTGACCTACTTAACCTGACAATACACACCAAAGATTTTAACAACTATTTTATTCCTTAAAATAACAGAACTCTACAGAAAAATAGAACCATGCATAACCAACATCTTTTTTGCAGCAATTAAAAGTTTGCGAAATTTCCATGTTGATTTTTACAACTGAAGATTTCTGTGTTCATTACACTCAGCTTCAACAGTCTCCATGTTCTTCAAAAATCAGCAGTCAGTAAAAAAGAGGCTAAATATGAAATGTGCTAAATGTGACAATATATAAGGAAACGGTAACTAAGGATTGATTGAGATGCTCACAGAGCTAGCTCAGTTGCCCAGACTCGGAAACATTTCAGTAAGCGTGGTCTGCTTTCTGCCCTTCTGCACTGACGAGGATGTAGATGGAGACACTGGTGTAGAATTAGAGCTTGTCTTAAGACTTCTGCCCTCAACCTGGTTGTTAACTCTCTTCCCAGCTTTATGTCCATCTACCTTCTGTCTTGAGGAATGCGGACTACAAGCTTTCCCCGTTTTGTTCTCCTCACCTGGGCTTGAACTGCTGCTGAATGAAGTGCTGTTTTTCTCCCTCAGTAAATAACCATCAGCAGAGCCTTTTCTGCGGTCCACGTTGTACTCTCGGTTCAGTTCCTTCTGCAGGCGCAGAGCCAACCTTCGGTCCTCCTCCTCTTGCTGCAAACGGATCCTAAAACCCTCCTCCTGTTCCGCCATCTCCTGCATGAAAGCATAGTCGTGAAGAGGAGATGCAGGCGATGGGGAGGTACAGGGTTTCTTACATGTTACGGCTTGTTCGCCATCTGCACTCTTTCTCTTAGCGTAGCTGTTGGTTATGTTGGAAGTGTCAAAGAGTTGATTACAAGTTACTGGATCTGAGCTTGATGTAGAAGGTTTATTACTAGAGTCCAAGGAGTGCAGTTCAATGCTGGAAGCATCTTTCAAGGTTGAAGTGTTCAGAATGTTTTCCTGAAAAATTTGTAAAGAATTGGAATTCGAAAAAATAAGAATGAAGTGGAATATGATTATTTTTGTACCGACAAGAGAACATAGTTATTTGAAAATTACATTTAACTAAATTCATGAGCACCTTATTGTCCAAACGTGTGGAAGATTGCTTTGTCTCGCAGTGTGACTGTGTGTAAGGCGTCAGATATCTAAAGAACAATTAACATAATCAGATAACATTATTACCTGTGTTATTATGAACGAAATGCTTTAAGTTAAGTGATAAGCATATAGGTCAAAAAGTAACAGTGCTTTACAACAAAATGTACTCACTTCTCAATGTGTCCCACATTGGATTTCTTTTTCTTGGAAGATTCATTAACTTTATTGTTCCTCTGTGTTTCCAAAATTGGACTTGCGTTCTATAAAGACACAACAGTGATAATTTTTTATCTGACATTATTATTTCACATGGCATCGCTAGCCACACCACCACAGTACATGGACTGAGACTTTAGATTAGTGTTACGTCCGGTAGTATTTTCGGGCATTGCGCATGTATTTTGGTGCCTATGTCTTTCAGGTCCTGGGATTGGACATTGCTCCTGTCAATCATTGTTTCCAGGGTGAATGCGATTCCCGTGGGAACCAATGAGGCTGCCCTAGCTGAGTATAAGAACCCAGAAGTGATGCAGCCAGCGGCGCGGCTTTTTGTTTCATTCATATATATGGTTGTTATGGTGACGCTATACTTCCGGTGTTTTGAATGTCGTGATTTGTGAATGGTGTGTGTTTTACGTGGAGCTCTCTACGTGTATTGTTTCGTTCTGACTGCGCCTAGTACGAGTTCTTGGACGTTTCTCCATTCGCGGTGTTGAGTACAGGTTAGTATGCCCTAGGGTGTACATAAACAGCGCATAGAGTAAGACTTTGTTTAGACACATTAGATAGGAGTGAGAGCTATTTGTTGTACTTATGTTTGCGCTAGTTAGTGTAGTTAGCGGGCGTCCCACGCCCTGATTTTGTTTTCATTTTGCTTATTAGTTTAGATTGACGGCCGCGCATAAGTTAGAAAGTGTTTTGTTTTATTTATTTATTTGATTTAAGCTCTACTCGTGGCTCCCACCATTGAATGTGTATTTAATATTTTGTATATATTTTCTGTAAATATTCTTTCTCTACTTGTACTATTGGTCTCCACTGTGTGTTTTAGTGCTTTAAATTACTAAAGTTTGCTAAAACCCTTGAGTTGGTCTCATTCTTCTAAGTGTGACTTCTCAAATAGTAATCAGTGACGGTCTTCAATATATTAACCTTCCTTTTTTTCTTTCTTCTTATGTCGGCTTCCTACAGTATCTCCCTTCGACTAGAGCAAACGTAACAACTAAATAGGAAACCATAACAATTAGTAATAAACAATCAATGTTTGTCATGAGTGAATCGTGTGGCTTTGAACACTACTTAGACTTGATTTTTAATCCAAAGTTAGTCAAAGTTAAACACACTGAGTAAATCTTAAGCCTCCAATTGTTGCTTCAGTCACAAAAAAGAAAAAAAAAAGTGTGAGATCAGTATTAAAGTAAAATCCACACACATCTATTTTGCTCTCAGCAAGACTGACTGTAGTGTCAAAAATCTTTAACAACAACTTTGAAGAATAACAGAAGCTGACCTTTAATAAATAATGCTTTCTCAAAAAAAAAAAAAAAAAAAAAGCACCAGGTATTTGCTAAAGGGAATTACAAAGTGCAAGACTGTTTGGACACTCACCAACTCTTCACTGAGTAATCTTGCAAATCTCTCATCATCCTCCAGCTGTTTCTCTTCCTGCCTCCTCCTCTCGTCTTCCACTCGCTCCTGTTCTTCAGTCAGGAGGCGCTGGATGTACTCTTCACTGGCCTTCCTCTCTGCCTCCTCAAGAGCTCGCTTCTCCTCTACAAACTAGAAAAAATATAAACAGTGTACCACATGACCCTGTTCCTTGAATAAATGTTGCACAAGAGTAAATAAAACATGCATGGAGTAAGAACTCAAATCTGCCAAATCTAGTGCATGCTGAGGCTTACTATAAAAATAAAGCATTAAATATTTATTTTATTAAGTAGAATCAAGTAATCGTTTATAACTGAGCAGTTGTGTAAAGTTTCAGTTTTAACTGAATCAAGTGCTTTTAGGGTGTTGTGTCCTTTAAACAAATCTGTTGATGATAATATGGCTGTGGCAAAATGAAATGTATTATTTTGCAGCAGATCTTTCGTCCGTAATGATCATTATTGTTTATCTACACTAATTTTGCAAAATGACTGCAGGAGATGTTAGAAACTTAAAAATAGGAACATAAGACATGAGCTCAACATTAGAAACATTAACAATGCAGTGAGTCATTAAGATCTGTCACAAAGCAGTCCCTCAGGGTGGTCAGAGACAGCTGCCTTAAGAACTACTGATTTAAAGGATTTATGTATACAAAACATTTAAGCCAAAAGTCAAAGTCACATTTATTTTTAAAGCACATTTAACAACACAGTTGACCAAAATACTGTATAATCCTAAAATTGCTGCAGACATAGAAACAGACTATAAAAACAGAAAATAATAAGAAAATACAAGAAAATTTAATTAAAATACATTTAAAACAAACAAGAAGGTCCACCCTCATTGCATGAAATAAGCAAATAAAATAGCAAAACAATAAATAATAAACTTCCGTAGCTCACGTGTATTGCACCAAAAATAGACAAGGCGGTGCACCAGGTAACAATGTTTACAATTTTATACAATGTTTTCAGTGTGTAAGATAATGTTTAGTTTGGTATACTGTATGTTTCTGCATGTGGGAGAAATAAGTCGGTTTTAATTAATCAGTCCGGGAACACGATGATAGAAAATGGATGTCCTGTAAAGCTGTCATGATGGCGAATAATCCTAATTTTCTGAAAATCCTCAACAGAACAGAGCTCATAGTTCAATACAGTGGAAAACAGCTTTGAGACAAAATGGCGTTTTAAAGGCACGGTTAAAAGGCGCAGAGTCAACACTATTATATTTCACGTGCGAGATTTATTTCCTTAGACGCAATTACGTTTTGCCCGTTTTTGACAGCCGATGGCAGTGTGGGAAAGGGGACAGATTTAGTCAATTGGATTGGTATGCTTTACATTGTATATTTGTGTCAAAGGCATATTATAAGACTCACTTTGTTGGACTTAGGAAACAAAACTGATTTACGAACGTGCTTCTGAACAGAACTTGTTCGTAAGTCAGGCACTACCTGCAATTGGTATTGTACCTGAGATCAGTATTTTCAGTAATGGTGAGTTATTCCTTATACATAAGTCACCAATATCCATAAAGTAATCAAGTTTTTCCTCACCTTGTTAATCTCCTCCTCATACTCTCTCCTGAGCTCACCTGGCTGACTGACTCTGGGTTTTTGCAAAAACACTGGAAAAAAAGAAAGAAAAGAAAGAAAGAAAAAACACTTATGGGTTATTGGAAATTCACATTTGTTGCATAATTTCTCAAATTAAGTTCCACATGAGTATTAGACAACTGCGTAGAAGCAGTGAGCACACACGTTATACAACATATATTGTAACAACTACATACTGTACAAACAAGATGAAACACCACAGCTCTAGAAATAACCAACAAAAATTAAAGGGCACCCAAGACTAGTTGGCTTTAATGATTCCTCTTTAATTAATTAAATGCTATTTCTGAGTATTTAACCAATTAATAATGTATTACAATAATGCTTGTTTTGCATAATATTTCTCGGCAGCTCATATAACAGCCGAAATAAAGATTTGAGTCGGTCTGATACATTATAAGCTGTAAGACAACATACTGTACAAACTTCTTTCCAGTATGTCAAAAAACACTGAAAGGATTGGTGAAAGCTATAGATAACGCTGCACAATTTAATTAAATAATAATAACTTTGCAACTATTTAAACATATTGTAATTGTGCTATGAACTGTGATAAATAACTATCAAATGTACCATTTTTTTTCAAAACATTTATCTACACCAACAGCAGATAATGACAAAAATGATGGCAAGAGGATTTTGCCAACATTTTTCACCCAAAAGTATTTATAATTTAAGTATTTGTTTATTTTAAGGACAAAACCGACATACATTTCTGACAATGCATATACAGTATTACATGTAATACATTGTGTGCCATTTGATATTAAATAATTGCATGGGTCCATACTGTAAGTTAAATTTTCATGTAATTGACTGTGCAACACTAATTAAAGTTAAAATAAAATTTAACACCAAGAAAAACAAACTGATCAGAAATCTTTCACATTAGGCATGATTGACTGATTTGTACCTTGCCCAGGAACGACTGTTCCCTCCTCACCACTACCCCAGTGGCCAGCATTCACATATTTATTGCTCTCTGACACACTTGTGTACTTACACTCTCAGATACAGCAGGTGGCAGTATGCAACTATTTGGTTTGGCCATTAAATACAAGAGAAGAGGAGAACATGCCTAATATCACCCTATTCCTTAAATATTATTGATATTTCAAAGAAAATGTCATGAGTAACCCTCTTGCGTGCCTTTCTACTGCATCATCTATGGCTCTGTAGGGCAGAGGATGAGACTGGCATGTGCTGATGGAAATTTCTCCATTCTAAGGTAGAAATGGTTCCATATCTCATTCGATCTGTGTCTGAGTATGCGATCAATCTCAAGACCATTTTTCCCCCTCTGAAACAATAACAGGGCCCGTATTTACTGATGTCACACATTTTTCCTCTGCGCAGTTATATAAATAACTTTTATATCCTACACTGAGGTAGGACTAATTTTAGTCCTAAATTTCTATGAGTGATTTCTATGAGTGATGCTTAGTAAATACGGGCCCATAGCTATAATATGAAAACACCCTTAGTAACAACTTGTTTACACTCTCACACACAGGTCACTAATGTCAATTAATTCCACTTGATCTCTCAGAGTGAAGATTTGTCAGTAATTAAAATCATGAAATCATAAATCAGGGAATAAGTCTAAACACAGTTAGAGAACCATAAAATAAAACAAAAGACTTCATGTCCTCTGGCAGCAGTGCATCTTATATAACCTGTGGTTTTGGTAGAGGGCTAATGACTGACACACAAACACTCTCTCACACACACAAAACTAGTAAAATATGTTTGTTTGTTTTTTTTTCCTTCCCACAGATATTTTAGTACCAGCTGTGCAGATGTGGAGGAATTTTCACCCAATTTCTGACACCCTCTTTAGCCAAACTGAGCATCACACCATAAGTAAATATTTGCTGGGTTCAGATTTTCCTAATGATGGGGGATTAAGTCAAAGGATTAACTCAAATTTCAACTCAGATTCTTTGTGTAGCAGTTCATGTATCACCACACTGACTGCAAAATTTTGCCAATCTTCCATAATCCTATAAGTGATGCTCTCTAAACCATTCACACACTAGCATGCAGCACAGTATATGTGGTAGGTGCAAAATATTTGCCAGGTTTGTTTAAAATAACAATCATTAAAAAAAAAAAACATTTAGAATCTGGATATTTGTTAAATTGTGATAACTGAGTCACAATACAAATGGAATCAGCATCTGGGTATCGGAAAATACTGTATTGGGTGGCCTGAGCTGATTTTGCCTTTTGAACTTTGGTAAACCTGTACAGTGTTTACAGCTAAATTTTTACACAGAGACATCATGTGATCTACACTTTGTCAGAAACATATCAAACCATGAATTAGATTTAATGCTCTGTTACCACGGGAAACAATAAAAAAAATGTGAGATTTCCTGAACAACTACACACACACAGAAAGAAAAAACAGCACCAAACATGCTGCTACATTTGATGTTTTGCAAATGATCAAATCGCATATATAAAGCAAACTGTGGTCAGTATTATTACAACCCTGAAAAATCACCTCACACATACAGTAGTGTCTTACGGACATGCCTTTATTTTAGGACAAGTCCTAAAATAAAAAAATCTTTAACAAGCTTTGTGCTTGAAAAACAACATGGTGCATAGGACTTTTGCACAGTACACACTGTACATCTAACTTACTGTTTACATCCTCCTCCTCATCTCCGACACCATTTAATCGACGCTGGCACTGTGTAGGGAAAGCATCCTGTATGCGCCTCCACAGCTCTGTGTTCACCAAGGTCTTGTTCCTGCTGTTCAGCCTAGCCCAAGTGGAGACACGTTTTCGACAGAGAGGGCAGCAGATATTTGCCTTGTCCACTGTCTCCAGAAAGCAGGGTTTACAGAAAGTATGGGTGCATGGCAGTGTGACCGGCTCCAAAAAGATCTCCAGGCAGATGGGACACAAGCAATCTGCCCGGTTTAGTGTCCCCTCCTGCCCCAACCCTGGTTCTTCATCTGAAACAGTTGGCATCACTCCGCTGTCCTCTGTCTCTGAATGAAGATCTCTCTTTCTGACTGGCAGGAGACATGTAACAGTTAACAACACGAATTTCCTGAGTTGTTCAAAACAACCAGTAGTGCAGTGGTACAGAATTAAAATTTCAGAAGGCCCAGTCAATACAATTTTCACCGAAACATGGTCCAAATTTCATGTTTGTGTTGGAATTTAGATCTCTATATAGGAAGTATATATAAAAAAGCAAGCTATTCTGAATTTTCATAGAATTTCAATAATATTTGTCAGTTTTCGGTAACTATGTTAAACATGTGGACAGTTTAATCCTTGATGTCCTTGTATATTACCCTGTATTTGTATTGAATACAATCAACAATCTTTAATGAATCTTAATTTGCATTCTCCTGGGCTGTAAATGAATGTAAAAGAACTTGTTCTTGTCATACTCTCAGTTCTGGTACTTTACACCCTCACCTCAGACTGCTGCGGATATGTTTGCTCTAATGTGTTGTATCTCATACTGGTGCTTCACATTACAGCTTTTATCGCCAAGGTTTTAGAACATGAGAGACAAACTGTCTTTAAACTTCCCGCTGGAAGAATAAACATATATTGATTCATATTTGAAGGTTTAGTTTTCATAGCCTATTTTCTTTTTTTGGAGTAAACAATGTTACGCTTTCGTTTCTGCGTCGTTTTCGTTTCAAGATTTAACGAACTTTATTAATCTGAGAGGGAAATTGGTAGTTGATTGGCTCTGTTGAGTAACGCATATAGTCACGCCTACCTCAAGGAAAAACTGCTAGATTACGGGTATATTAATTGTTCTTATTTATCACATCAAGCATCAGTGATAGAACTGTCACTCAATTTGGGTCCAGAGCGCCACTTAGTGATGCTTGTTTTAGATTGTAAGCATCATCTTCCTCCAGCTGTACTGATATGCAACACTTAATTTTTACATTTCATAGCGCTTCAGGTATAACACAACTCTGAATAAGAATCACTGACAATTAGATGAGATATAAGTGTCTGGATAAATCAAACCTGGTCTACAGTAACAGTACAGTAAACACATATTGTTAACTTTATCTACCAAGTACATTAATTCATTGCAATGCCACAGCCTTTTCATACTCACACTGTTTATAATAGTTTAGTGATTGGTAATATTTATTTCTCACATCTTTAAATCTCCCACATTTACTTTTGTTTTAATCAGGATGACAGTAAGCATACTGCTCGTGGGGTGTGTGTGTGTGTGTGTTGTATTCTACACTGCTTTCCACCTTGTAAATCAATCTACTTGAACTTTATACACACATATTAAAAAACTTTCCAGATAAGACATATTTTATTATAACTCTACTCACCAGGCTAACTCGCTATGCTAGCTGTACAACAAGTACTAGCATAGACCAGCCGTAAAATACAGACAGCTAACCGAACTAACCACTTTTC
This sequence comes from Dolichallabes microphthalmus, assembly GCA_026413445.1. NCBI lineage: Eukaryota > Metazoa > Chordata > Actinopteri > Siluriformes > Clariidae > Dolichallabes > Dolichallabes microphthalmus. The sequence continues at coordinate 1,630 of JAOTQY010175267.1, read as the reverse complement.
GAATTAGCTTTAAACACTAAATTGTCGTTAAATTCAATGACGTAAAGCAAGTTAAATAACACAATCCAAACGTTTAAAACGTAATAAATTAGCGTTCGCGTCGCTAGCTACAATGCTAACTGTTTACCTCAGCAAGGCCAAGGTCCCAAAAATCCCGGGAAAAGTCTGTGTTGCTGTGAAACCACGCGCAAAATAATTTCAAAATAAAAGCACATATGAACGCCAAGGATATGTGTAGAAAAAAAATTAATGATAACTTTAATATTCTTATCTGATGTATATTATTGATGTTAATGTGAAATAAAAAGCATACTAAAATACCTTTTTTCATTGACCAAAAAGAGCCCCTTGCAACAGGAATATTAACTTAGATAATGCGTGTTAAGCAATTATGAATAAAGATCCGAAAAACAAGCCACGTAGACATGGCTGGTTTTTAGTTTTTAAGAAATAATTAGTTTGTTTGTTGGTTGGTTGGTTGGTTTTGTTTAATTCTTACCTCACAAAACGGCTCGCAACAGCTTATCGAGAAGGGTTGCCAGTTGTCATTTAAATCCGCACCCATACCACACATAACTGCGCAAAACATGAAACTATCTTAAAAATTGCTCAGGAAAAAACAAAAGGTTCATTAATGACCAGGTTCATTGACATTATAAGAACGGAAAATGAGAGACTATTTTAACTCAACCCGAACGCTGGTTTCCTGAGCTCCTAAATAAATTTCTGCAATATTTCTGTGCAAACCTAACACATACTGAGTGTACTGTATTTACACAGCATGTAGCAGCCACTGACACATCTACAGAGTCATCCAAAAAAATTATACACACTTGAGGAAAAGAAAAATATGTGTAAATATTTTAATAATAAATCTATTCCCATACACTTATATGATATTATGATATTTATTATATATTCATAACATAATATAATTTTTCATTTACTGAAGTGTGTAAACATTTTGGCTGACTCTATGTGTATATATTTCTTTTTTACATATATATACTGGATCGGGCAGTGGTTGGTGTTTGCAATTATACGCTTTTATGTCATACTTCCTCTTGAAGGTAATAGTAGGCAGCGTCATCATCACATTCAATGTCATACTGTGCGCGCATTGGAGCCGCTTGAGGAGCAGCAGCAAGCTGACCACACCATCCATTTGCATGTAATGCAGCTGTGAGGATCTGCATTCGGATGGAACACGGATACACCTCATGTACACGGGCAGAGCATTAGGTAATCTCTAGTGTCTATATATATATATATATATATATAAAGACATCCAGCCATGACCGTGCTTTAATCTTGCAGAAAAGTAGCTCATGACGTCATGAGTGACATCATATTCAGTGACATCAGTATCCAGGGCTTTTTAGAAATCTCAGCCTGCTCAAAAGTGGCGACCCCTTGCCGGGAGCAGCCGAAAGATCAACAACAACAACAGCCTGCTCAAAAGGTGCACTTGGGCGCCATTGTCTTTTTGGAGGTCTTACAATGCTCAAAAAAGCACACATCATAGCTTGCAACTATATTTATATTTATGTATACGTAGGTGTTTCGCCTGCCATGCGGAAGGCCCGGGTTCGATTCCAGCCAGTGCCCACACCCCAGCCACTGGATACAG
>JAOTQY010175226.1:0-12720 GCA_026413445.1 Dolichallabes microphthalmus | reverse complement strand
CCCGAAACACTCGATGACCTCAGGAAAACATCACTGATGATGCGTCCCAGTGCATCCAGGAGATGTTTCTTAAATAAATAGTATATAGTATATAGCTTTCATTATAATGCTGATGACACAGTTGTGTTAGAAAGCCGTAGCACAAAGCCATATCAGAAATCAAGCACAATAAAGTTGAGAAATGTGGAAATGTGTAAAGGATACGAGACACTGAATGCTTATAAACATCCTTCTACTTAATTCTGACAAGACAACAGTACTCATGCTAGGGCCACTGCACATGCAGCTAGAAGTTTCGTGATCACATACTGTACAGTACAAACAGAAAGGCCATCCATGGTTACAAGTGCAGCAATAAAAGACCTCTGTGTTATCGACTCTAGTTATTTGATGCTCATGTTGATAAAATAACCTTCTTTTATTTCAAAGATAGTGGTAAGATAAAAAATATAATGCAAAAAAAAAAAAATCATGTTTTTGCTCCTGAATGGAGGAGTGAGAACCAGAAGATATGACACATCACTCCCATCTTACAGTATGCACTGCATTGGCTCCCAATGAAAGACCAATCTAGTTTTTTTGATCCACCATGCCTATGAAAAAGTGCAGGCTATTTGTTGCCATTACAAATAATGAAGCCTGCAGAAGGGCACAGATCCCTTTTTTTTATTTTTATTTTTTTTACAAAGCCCCACCATTATGGAATAGCCTTCCAATTAGTGTTTGTGACTCATACACAGTCTCCCTGAAAACAAGTCTAGACTGAAAACAAATATTTTTATTCAAGACTTTTATTAATAGTTTCCATAGGTAAATAAGCAGATCTGGGGAGTTCATTGACATAAAGTGTTTTAGAATAGTTATGGAATATATGCTATATTTATGGTTGGAACTCAAAAAGACAGTAAACAGATTTGAAGAAGTGGGCAGGTTTGAGAACTTTTATTTTTATTTTTTACCAAACATAGCAAGTCTGTAAAATAGTTCATGACCAGTCTCAGCACATCTGACAAGACCAGAGTGACACTCTCTAGAAATGCAACAATCAGCTTATCAGTGAGCTATATGTGCATGGCAGTGACAGAGAAGCAGATTGAGTCATTTGGGTACATGAAGCCTTTTGCTCATCCCCTAAAAAGACCAGAAAAAAAAAACATTTTAATATCGTGCAAACCATCACCAACCATGTAAGCAACCACTTTATCAACAACATTACAGTATTAAGCACTGTAAGCATGCCTGGTATGCTCATTTAACCATAAATCTCTGTCCAAGACTTTCCAATGCTTAGTAGGGAGAAAGCCCTACCAGAGCTGCCAGCACATATTCTAGTTGGCAATAGCAAAAAATTGACTGGGCACCAAACTGGTTCATGCAGCCAAAAAGTGGAAAGTCTTGACTTACACTTCACTCGCTCTCTCTCACTCCCTCCCTCCCTCCCCATCTATCTCTCCTTTTCTCTCCTTTCTCTTCCCCATATTTAAACACTTATGCAGCAGAGCAGCTACACAACAAAAGATACCCCAGACCCATGTTTGTATATTTATGGATTTATTTTCATACTGTTAATGGTTATGCATGCCAAAAAAGTCTCATGTCTGCAGTAACAATGTTGTAAAAATATTCTATAGCGAAGCAGGACAATCAGATTTCCATTTTAAATGTTTGTCTTGAGACAAATATTTATCATGTGCCCTACAGTTTAATGAGAACAAATATTCAATTCAATTAAATTTTATTTATATAGTGCTTTTAACAATGGTCATTGTGTAAAAGCAGCTTCACAAAATGAAAAGACAAGGAAAAACACGAATGAAGCATTAATGGATCATTTAGCATGCTTTGTCAATCATTACACACTGATTAAATAAAATACAATATGAATTGTTAACTCAAAAATTAAATAGCAAAAAGCAAAACAACTTAATTGTAAATAAGCAAGATAGACAATGTAATGGAAAATAAATGACACATGAAGAGTTCATTAGTAATATACATACTATGTAATATTGAATGTGTATCAGAAATAATGGAACCACCATTCAGGCATCTTTAGTACAGTTTGTGTATATTTTAACTGGTAAGTATTTTAAAAATCCAGGGTGCATATGTACTATACTGTAATTATGCTAATTAACTAAAAAATATGAAAAGAGATCACATGCACTTCTAGGTTAAGAGCATGTACTGTACTGTATGAAATGTACAAAACCTGCACTGCACTAGGACGACCATATCAACAAAGAAAAGTGCAGTTTGATCTCTGAATTCATACACAAAGCAAACTTTATATACATTCAAATGTACAGCCACATAGTGACATTTGAAATCATTCATGCATTAAAAAAATAAATAAATCTAACTTAAAGTCATGTACCACTGAGAAACAGGTGCAGATGATAGCAGATGATCAGGCCGGTGATTAGTATACTGGTGAAACTGAATGCTGAGTAGTTGGAAAAGATGAGGGGAAATGAGGTTGCTGCTGAAATAGTACCAAACAACCAAATTTCAAATAGTATTTTTACACACTTTGCAGCCTTTCTTTAATCTCATTAACATAATTTAATTTGCATCAGATCACAGAGTTGGCCATGATACAACACACCTGGAGCAGATCGAGTTAAGGACCCTTGCTCAAGGGCACTGCTAAGCATTGAAGGATGAAGTATTTTGACATTCAGCTTGAACCCGCAACCATCCAATTATAGAGCTTTACCTGTTTTAGCCACCCCCGCCCCTACCAAAGTCTCATCACTCATCTTCTATACCCCATTATCCTACATTCACACAATCAGCCTATCATGCCAATCTGCATGTATTTGGACTGTGGGAAGAAACCAGAGTTCCTGGAGGAACTTGACACCAAGCATTAGGAGAACATGCAAAGAGACCCAAGGTGGGAATCAAACCCTGGAACATGGAGGTGCAAGGTGACAGTGCTAATCACTGAGCCACCGTGCTGCCGGCCCCCTACCAAAATAACTAGCAAAAAATATGAAAAACTAGACTTAATAGCAAGCATTGTCATCATGCACCTACAGAGTTGGGGGTTTATATCTTACCTCTGTTTTTTGTGTTGTCAGGCATGCTCTCCATGTGCTTGGTGGGTTTTCTCTGGGCACTTTTCATTTTCCAAACACATGCATTGGAGACTGAGTAATGTTTCAAAAACATTACCATTTTGAATTGATTTATATATAACCATAAAATAATATTCAATGATTATGCATTAAAAGGCAAATGTTACCAATTTCAATCATGTTAGTTGTTCAGATGAACCTTTTTAAAATAGGAATTTTGTGTAACCTGACCACGGACGTAAAGATGTGGACATGGCACAGAAGCCAGGCACAGACTGGTTGCAAGTTACAGCAAACCGGCTGTATAGGCTAAGCATATTCTGACATGTGGACTGTTTTGATTCTGTAGCTGGAGGGAGGTCAGTGTGAGTGAGTGAGGGCTTGTGAATGCTACTGAATACCAATTCATGTTGACTGGCATGTTTACAATGTCACTCTCATTCTTACCAATATGCACCAGAGCAGGCCAAGCACTTTCATTATTCACAGTTAGACTGTTAAACAGAGGGTGGAAGGTGAAACTAAAATATTACACAAATGAGAATTTGGAGACTGATTTGGCTGAAAGAGGAACCTGCCACATGGCATCATTAGCAGTCTGATGATAGAAATCATTGATCCTAAGGGGTTCATTCACTATTTCTCCAGGAAGCATTAGGTTAATGAGTTGTGCCAACAGAGCAACAAAACCGACATTTTCTCATTAATAACTAGTTTAATTACTCAATAGAAGTAAGGAGGAAACATTAGATAGCAATAATACACACCATATAATTTATGATATGTGATATGAAGGACAGAACATCCTTATAAATGCTCCTTCTGAATACAAATCTTAAAAATGCTATATTTCATAACATTTGGATTAATAAACGATATCATTATTAATAATAATGAGAAATAAAATTTTTTTATAGAAAATGCAAAATTTATAGTTATAGGCAAAGGCACACACATGGATGGAAAACAATGCTTACATTAAAAAAAAAAAAAAACATGGCTCTATTGCATAAATGTTGTGCATGTGGATATTTGTTGCTGTTTATCCTCCACCTCATTAACTGTGTGTACTTGCTTTTGTAGACATGGAATGAGTTCACAATTAATATACTGGAGTTATTTAGCTAAATCTCCTGTTCAAGCTGCCAAAATTTTATCTGGCAAAATACATTTATCGCATTATTCAGAGTGACTTACATATTTAAATCTCATTATACATGTCAGCACCTTACTCAGGGGCCCAACAGGTGAAACATTATGGTGGTGAGGTTTTGAACCTAGAACCGTCTCGACCATTGTCCAATGCCATCACCACTGAGCTACCCCTGCACCTAGCTAGAAGAATGCAGCCTAGGTTAGGTAGCTAAGCCATTTTGCTTCCAATACCTACAGTCATCAACTGCAAGGAGAGGCAAGCTTGGTACTTCTATTTGAGGCATTTTTTAAATTATTATTATTATTTTTATTGATTTTTTTTACGATACTAAGTAGATATTGGTATTCTGTGCTTTGCATAAGTTTCTGCTTCTAGGATGGGGTGTGTGTGTCTTTCATTTAATATTTCAGGTCCCATCCAATTCATCATGTTGCTTCCTGCAATTGGTTAGTTGCTCATTTGCTCTTCCCTTGTTCTGATCTCCTACTTGACGATTGGGTGAACAGGAGACCCGGAGGCCTACTTAAGCCCTTACGATTGTTGCAGAACGAGCCTATTGTTATTTTGATTGACGTGAAAAATATACTGTGTATACCGCCTTGCCAAGTTTTGTGAGTTCTGATTTCCCCTTTTGATGTTGCTTAGTATCCTGAGAGACTTTCATGTGTATGACCACTTGCTTGTTTTGACCTTGTTTTGGATTTGCTCTTCTTTGGTTTTGTTTGCTTCATTTCATAAATACATTTTGTATTTGGTTTTGGTTAGTAAGCGACTAAGAGTATTTTTGTTTCTTTTTTTTTTTTTTTAATATCTTTAGGTATTTCAGTTCTGGACCAGTTAGAGGGAATTTTATTATTTTGGCCTTGTTGGCTTCTGAAGCTCACAGCCACCTTTTGGGGATTTGCAAGTTCACTTTGTAAATAAACACTAAGCAAAAGCTCTATTGGTCTCATCCACTTTTTATTTATTTTTCACCTTTTTCTCTTCTTTGTTTCCTGTTACGGCCTGACCTAGACTGGGGCGTAACATTGTTTAATTTAAACTTGTTAAAGCAATGCAACTGTATAGCTAGGGGCATACACATAACAAAAATAAATATTTCTATCCAAAATAGTTGGATCATAATCTTTTCAGTGGGATGTTTTTTCCTCACAAGACTTAAAACATGACCTGTACAGCTACTCACAGATCTTACATCTAGCCAGTCCTTAAAGTTGGCAGCTTCATATATCAATAAACTGCACTTACATGTACTGTAGCCTGAAGTCAGTTCCCGGATAAAGAATGCTATATAAAACACAGGAGATAAAGACAGAGAGGTATGGCTTCATTGCCCGGCTGTCAATAAAGTGTTTCATCTAATGTGGAGCTGTCATCATCTAGGAAATAGAAAACTCTTAGCACAGGCCTGGCCAGTGTTATCTGCAATGGGCAGGTACAGTATAGTTGCAGGTTTTCATTCCAAGCAAGCAGGAATCACATCTGATTCCAAACATTTAATGGGTTGGCCTTCCAACAACTCTCAGGTATGGCTGCTGCTTGGTTGGAATGAAAAACTGCAGCAACACTGTTTTTTTATGGATATGATTTTATGGCAATTTCCTAAAGTATTTAAAGATCAAGTAAAAGTAGTACCAATTTTATTGGGAAGGCAATGTTACCGTAGTCACAGTGACAATCAAATAATTTTAACTGTAATTCGTCACTGTCACAGATTTCGTAAGTTAGATTAATGCACGAACCTCTGATTGTTACAATAAAATGAACCATTTGTAATTTTTCATAAAGAGAAAATGACATCATTTAGTAAAAAGGACATTAGTGCTTTTAGATGAGCAGAGTTATACACTAATCAGCAGTGTTGGGGGATGTTACTTTTTAAAGAAACTAATTACAGTACAAAATGACTGCCTTTAAAAAGTAATCAGTTACATGACAGTGTTACTTTCTGATAAAAGTAACTAGTTAGAGTACTTTTCCATTGCAGAAAATGAAAACTCTTTCGTGATTCCTCATGCATATTGTTTTAGTCAAGACCTGGCCCATAATCTGTTAACTCCAAATACCCCTACATGTATCTCACCTACGGGTTTTCGCGTGGTGGCCTCAAGTACGGTTCATCATGATTCACCGTGGGTTTTGGCACTGTGATTAGGTTTCCATCATTCCATCAACGTCGGTCCTCGCATAGTCAAACTGTATAGGTGAGATAGGGGTATAACAGCAGGAATAACAGAGGAGGTGGGTTATCGGGGGCGTGGCTTGTAAGACAACTTTCATTACCACATACACTAACGGATTGTGAATGACTGCTGTCTGGCTCACGAATTACATAAATTGTCGAATTAATGGATTAATAATGGATTACATTTTTTTTTTAAATAACTAAATAACTGAGTACTTAAATGGCGGGCCTAACGCGTTTACATGAAACCACATAGGTGAGATAGGTGTATGACGCATTATTTTGTAATGCTTTACACCCAACACTGCTGATCAGCCACAACACATGTGAAGTGAATAGATTATCTTGCAACAGTGGCACCAGCCATGGGATTGGTGGGAGATGGATGGATAGATAGTTACATATGTAGATAAATACATTGTGTGTATCTACTGTATCTTTCTTTCATTCTGCCTCCATCCATCCATCCATCCATCCAGGCAGCAAGTAAACAATCACTTCTTGAAGAGCAGGATAAACAGACAAACCTAAGGACCTGATTTTAACAAAAGTTAAATTATTTTGCCTAGAAGATGGGAAGCAATGGGTAGTGTCCCGGTGGTTAGTATATGTAGTACCAAAAGTGGTCCATGAAAGGACAACTGGCTATAGGGTCATGGACACCCAAGGCTCAGTGATGCTGGTGGGCAGCAAAGGTCAATTTGTCTGTTTCAGTTCCAGACCTACTGTAGTACAAAGTGCTAAAAAGGATAATATTGCCTATGATAGAAAGGTCTCATCACAGTTTCTGGTCAAAGTGACACATCCCTGGCCCAAAGCAACTATAATGGCCAGATGAGCATCGGAACTGGACCATGGAGCAGTGAAAACAGGTGGCCTGGTCTGATGCATCATATTTGGATGGCAGGGTGAATGTGCCTGATTTACCCGGGGAAGAGATTGCACCAGGATGCACTTTGGGAAGAAAGCATGCCTGCGGAGGCAATGTGATGCACTGGACAATGTGCTGCTGGGAAACCTTGGGTCCTGGCATTCATGTGGATGTTACTTTGTCATGTACTGTACCACCTAGTTAAACATTGATGCAGACAAAGTACACCTCTTCGTGACAGTGATACTTCATATGTATAAATTACAATGTAAATGTTTCATTGCTTTTATTGGTGATTTTGTAATGGATGAGGCACAAGTAGATCACTAGCCAATTTACAGGTACCATACAGGTAGACATTAAGCAGAATGTGTAAAAACAACAACAACAACAACAAAATCCAGTGGGTGGCAGTTCTGCATGCAGAAACACCTTGCTATGAGATAAGAGAATGGATAGACCAGTTTGAACAGACAAGAAGTTTATGGTCACTCAAAACCACTCCTTAACTATGATGAACATTAAAACACTTAAATGCATAACACAAACTACAACAGCAGAAGGCCAAATCGGTTAACGTGTGCCCCGTTGGCTGAAAAGCTCCGGCCATTTCAATATCTCCATGCAACCTGTTGAAATTACCCCCTGCATAGAGTAGCACATGTCCATTCATTTTACGTTCACATTCAAACTCCTTACTTTCAGGAAAACTGGCATATTAGTGGCATCACCAAAGCATCACTGTTGGCCTTCTTTGTCAATATGTAATAAGAACTGGTGGGTGACACAATTTGTGTTTTCCTTGTAGTCTCCTCACATTGCTCAGGGTTACATACAAGCCTCAAGATTAATCTCCCATGAAATTGAGTAGGGTGATCCTGCTTTTGCAGAGGGTAAGTGCTATTTGTTGTTAGGTACACAGAGTGACTGCGGAATTGTACTGCATGCTTCAGATCCCTAAGTGCAGCAAACGAAGGAGAGAATGAGGAAAAAAAGCAACACCATGGCACCAAAATGCTATGGATGGTGATAAAGTAGACAAAAGATAAAACAGATAATGCAAGTTAGTTACTATTATGTCAGATGATTAGGCTATTCATTAAAAAAATGGTGGTCCTTTGGTTTGGATTAGGGCTCAGATAGTATTCTGTTCCATGTTCCATTTAATGGTTTTGAGAACATTCCTCTAACATCCCGATAACCTTTAAACAAGAAAAAAATACCATACACCCTTTGGCAAATATCCCTTGCCATACAATACAACCATAAGAGAATGGAATGATCCCAGGCCATTTCAGGGACGGGTTATATACTGTGTATATATATCTAACGTGATCCCAAGCAAATGTTAGGGAAATGTTCTATGTTTGATGGGCTAGTGGTTTTCATGTTACAGTATATGGTTTCTTTTGCATTCTTTATTGTAAGGGGAATGTGAACTATTAAGAAACAGTGAGGATGTATTGTAGAATCAGATGAAATAAGATGGCCTTGGTGACTACTAAGAATTTAACTCATTAATCAGCTAATGATCTGGTTATGAGACACTAATGTGTGTGTGCCTGCTATGTTCTACTGCAGCAGCACCAAAGAAAATACAAATATGGTGAAAATAGATAAATAAATAAATTAAAACAGCGGACTGCTCACATTCTTTCCTCAGAATCAGACAAGCATTAGCTTCTTCCAGAAAAGCAATGAAAATATAATCAATACTGTTTTCCTCTATGCAACACAGGTACTCTGTCCAGCTGTAGACAAAATGTTTTTGAATTCACTCTAGAGGATTATGAATGTCAACAATATTATGAAATATAAACCTCCTTCTCGCTTTCTCTTTGCTCAATGCGAGATGAAGTGTAGCTTTACAATTGATACCTTGTCGCTCCAGTCCAGCTGTGCTCTATTCAGCCTATTCATCCTATTTGAGGCAGACTCCTATTCATGAAAATGGACATGCATAGCTTATGGGACCTACTTAAGGATGTTTTTACTGGAAGAGAAAATAGCTCTGTTGCAAAAAACTTTCACATCATTACATGAAATCACACAGGACCCTTCTTCAGCTTAATCATTCTTTCATTTGCCCTTGTTTTCTCCATTACTGGGAAAATTCCTATTATACTGATACTTATGCAAGTCAGTGTGCAATGAGACTCATGGGATCTTTATTGTTAACAAGCTGGCTGTTCTAATTACTCTACCGTACATCACACCCCTCAGTGAAACTGTGGATTAACTGAAACATGTAAACACAGACATGGAGCCGTAATTAAAGATGAGCTATGTGTACATGGAGAGGAAGGAATTTTTGTAAGATGTAGAGAAGATCCATGCATGGGGTGCTCAGTTATGTGCAGTTGTGACCATGAATCTAAGTCTTTTTTATTCTTGCAATTCTTTCAATTCAGGTGATAAACTTTATTCATTGGTGCACAACTGTCTGAAAATGTTCTGTAACATGTGCATCTAACAATTTAACTTCCCACCTTCTATTATACTGCATTTGTAAAGGTCAGGCTCCGACAGATAATTGCACCAATGAGTTTCTGAAACTTCACAACTGTAATCATCTATTATAGACTAACTTATTAATAATAGCAATTAATAATGGCAATACCAGTGGTTTAAAAAATAAGCTATCAACTCCTCATTATATATGAATAACTCAGCTCTGAAAACTCTTCTAAATGTTTAGTCATTAGTCTGATTGTTGATGGATGATGAGAGAATGTACACACTCCTGGTAGGTGGGAGACAAAAAAACAACAGTCAGGCATTCAGGACCAAACTCCTAATTAAGATTTATATAGGTCTCAATAGAACTTGGTGCATTTTGGGCTAATAAATCTCTAAGGAGTTCCACCCTCTCTTTCATTTTCTAAACCCACATTTTCTCTTTGTCCTTCTCTCTGGTGATCTTTTCTTCATTGCCGGTGATAAAAGGATAATTTAGATGCTAAGTGAGTCAAAATGATGTATTATACTGCATTATTACAGTATATCACCGAGACCTTGCTTGGGGCTGTGTGTGTTTGGTTGGATACACAGTGACAATGGCAAAGATGCAGAGTTGATGCAGAGTTGCATACCTTAGCCAAAATCATGAACTCAGAGCACTGGTCAAAGCACTGGCAAAAAGAGACACCTTTCTTATCCAAGGCCTTTTAGCAGTGTATTATGATTTTCAACATAGAATCATCAAATAATTTTTCCACTGATCATTCTTGCTCAGCTGTGCACATTTGACCAGGACTTGGGAGAGCTTCCAGATAAATGGGTTTAACAATACATTTACTTTATGAAGGTCCCAGGTTCAAATCCCATGACCACCAAGTTGTCCCCGTTAGGCCCTTGATTAAGGCCCTCAACTGCTCTGATGTATAATGAGATAAAAAAAATGTAAGTTGTTAAGGGTGTCTGCCAAATGCCTCAACGTAAATGAAAACCACCTGAGCCATCCACTCATACATTAAACCGTTGTTTAGGATTTACAACGCGAGGACGCAAGTGCAGGTAAATGTTATTATAGGAACATTACTGATCACGGGTATCTTAAAACGGTGTCGAGTCCCGTGCAGAAGTCAGGCGATCAGCAAAATGGAATATCTAAGGTTAAATTAAAATGTAGTCAAACTTCAAAGCAGGGTTCATACACAAGAAAGCAATAACATTTATGAGCATTTTTTTTAGACCAGAGATAACTCACAAGAGTGTCTACTTTGCAGTAATTTGCAGGTGTCAAACTTAATTTATATTCCTGTGGAGATTGGGATCAGGTGTGTCTTGTTAGTACTTCAGTGATCTGGAGTGTGCATGCTGGGTATTGCAGTTCTTTTGATTCCCGTGTCTCATTCTCAATTCTGCCTCAGGTGAGATGATGGTTGTCCCTCATGTGAGAGAATTAAAGTAGGTATAAAATTAATTTCTAAAAGCCACAACCAACCATGGAGAGAGAGAAAAACTGGCAGAGCTCTCTGAGAAGGAGGAATGGCATTACGCCAATGAGTCAGAGTGAAACTAATCAATCATGAGCATCTGTTTATGCAGAAGAGGGCAGTTAGTGCTAGTGTGTTAGCATCATTTTTCAGGGTGATAATGCATCGTGCCATAGGGCAAAATCTTTGAAAACATTCCTACAGGAAAGACATATAATGTCAATGGCATGGCCTGCAAATAGTCCGGACCTTAATCCAATTGAAAATCTGTGGTGGAAATGAAAGAAAATGGTCCACGACAAGGCTCCAACCCTCAAAGCTGATCTGGCAACTGCAATAAGACAAAGCTGGAGACAGATTGATGAAGTATACTGTTTGTCATTAGTTAAATCCATGCCTCAGAGAATTCAAGCTGTTATAAAAGCCAGAGGGGGTGCAACGAAGTACTAGTAGTGTTTTTATTTGGTGATTCCATATTATTTTCCTCAGATTTGTGTGATTCCATAATATTTTCCTCTGTATGATCTGTGAAAACAGTTGTCATTGACTATAGTTATCTTTCTTTGTTCGTTTTTTAAAAAAGTGTTTTATACAGCCAGAAGTTTGGATTGTTGAGTGAAAATAGTTTTGTGACATGTATGTGCTTGTTTTTTTTTCTTTTCTACACAATGAAACATTTGAATGAACTTCTGAGAGGGGTGATTCCATACTTTTTGCCAGAGGTTGTAGTATGACCGGCATAATATCTAACAAAAATCTATGTCTACTACTTGTATATGAAAAGAAATGTCAAAAATGTTAAGTGACATGAGGGCATCCTGCATCAAGGTAACTGACTAAAAATCAATAAATAATTAAACATAAACAAATAAATAGTGGTGAATGACATCTGGCAGAGTTTATAATGGATTACGTGACATTATATGACAACATGTGCAAAGCTTTACCAAGCAAACTAATTAGCATTGACAGACTGCACTATTCAGAGGATATATAGTACAAATTATTACAGTTTATTTATTAACATTTATGTAATTTTTAACAAACTGTCCTTTCCTTGTTGCTGAGTTGTACTGTAACATGTACAATTTTATTGCTTTAAGTATACATTTTACCTTATCTGTAGTGTATTTTTAATTTGCATTTAGGATAGAGAATTTGAGGCACGTAACAAATCCTAAGAAGCAGATTATGCTTAAATTTTTTTTTGTAAAGGTACTGGCAGTTGACTCTGGGAAGGAAGAATGGCATTACGCCAATGAGTCAGAGTGAAACTAATCGATCATGGGCATCTGTGTATGCAGAAGAGGGCAGTTAGTGCTTTCCTCCCAGTATATTTAGCTGCTTTGAGATATAGTATGACCGGCATCATTCATTCATTCATTTTCTGTACCGCTTTATCCTTATACAGTATACAGGGTCGCGGGGGCCTGGAGCCTATCCCAGGAAACTTAGGGCACAAGGCGGGGTACACCCTGGACAGGGTG
>JAOTQY010175190.1:0-12728 GCA_026413445.1 Dolichallabes microphthalmus | reverse complement strand
TCTCTCTCTCTCTCTCTCTCACACACACACACACACACACACACACACACACACACACACACACACACACACACACAGATGCGTTTAAACAGCACATCTGCAAATAAAAGTCATGCTCTTATCATTGGTCTAGTCCACATTTGTACATAATGCAGCCACAGATGGACTTCTATAGCAGTTGATATTAATTTGGTGCAACATGAAACTATACTGTAATAAATGCATATTTATTGCTTAAACGCACTTTTTTGTTATCCAAATAATACTGGATTAGGAACCTAAGATAAGGCTAGGTTAAAATAGATATATTTATCCTTAAATATCTGTAACAGTGGACGTCTTCCCACCAGCGGATGGCACGCTTCTAACCTGACCCGTGCCAAACATTTCCAGTTCACTTCCTGACTCCTCGGTATATAAGCACACCAAGATCATTAATTCCTTGTGAAGTCTTGCCAGACATTGCAGTTTTGTGCTGTGCTTTCATGCCTTGTTAAAAAGCCCTTGCACATGGATCCTTGCTCTGAGTCTGGTTTGCTACAACCTCATTAGCGTTGCACTGATCTGATAAGGAGTATCAACAGGTTGATATTGGCCAGAATAGAATTTTACATATTTTCTCATTCCACTGAGGATTTTGTTTTAACATGTTTTTTAAATTCAGCAGAGCATCATTTTGGCTATTATGTATAAAAATGTTGCAACAATGTATAATAATGTCTCTTGTGCCAAACCTATTAACACACTTTAAAACCACGAACTCATCTGTGCAAATGTCCGAAATGTCCATGTTAAAATTAAATCAAACCCCAGAAAACCTATTTCTTTTTTCATTAAAATCAAACTTTGCCATCATATGATATACACAAGAAGTAATTTATATACTCTGTGAATGATTTACATTACAGTATGTATACAGTAAGCAGTAATTGTAAGCTTTTACAGTATTCTACAATATACAAAGTGAAGGCTGATTGAAAATACATTCTTTACATTGTACTTGTAAATAGGGGACATATTCATGACCATAAATCACTTTACACACAGTACTGTCTTGAACTACTTCTCGTTTCTTTTATTGAAATAATTTGATTAAATAAATGTTTTACTGTGGTTGTGACGGGTTGCAATGTGCCTAAATATATAATTTAAAATTGTTCATATAACAACCTCAGCAGCAGCCTCATTTCCCCTCTCCTCTGTTCCAACCACTCAGCATTCAGCATCACCAATATACTAATCACAATCTTTGTAATTAGACCAACAAAAGCATTCCTCTAAAACTGGTCAGATACAGCAACTGGAGTCAAAATGAGAGCCAAAAACTTTCCAAAACCTAGAACCACAAAAGTTCTTCAGGAAGCCTGGAGAACTGTTCCTCAGGCCTACATTAAAAACAATAGGCAGACTGGCTCTTTTGAAGCAAGGTATGAAGAAATGAAGGCTTGCCCAGTGCACAGTATTATAAATACAAAGTGATCATTTTACATGGCGGATTTGTGCAGGACAAATCACTTCAGATTGGCACAAACTGAACAGGCAAAATCTGAAACTCTGATTGGTAAGTAGACAGTTTTGATGTTCCCACTTGATAAGAGTGTTGACCAAGTTCAGGGTGTAAATTGAGTTCATATTATTGTGAAAAGTGTTGATTTACCAAAGCAGATGATTTGGGATGGTAAGGCCACGGATGAAGATAATTACTTACAAATAGTTCTATGGAAGCTACAAATCCCTATGGAAAGATTGGCGATAACCAACAAAGTCCTGCCGGTGCTTTGAATTCAAGTAATTAATTTCACTGTTCATTAACTAGCAGATAATCCTTGTGGATGGTACTGTTTTACCACACAGAAAAAGTTTTAAAGTTCACTTACCAGTGATACCATACTGGTGTTTCTATTACCCTGTAGGTGAAATGGTGTCCAGCTGTCACATGACACTAAGCCTCTTAATCACAATTACAGCTGCTTTCGATTGACTAGAGAATACCACAAATGACCACAGATAGGCTTATGGAAAACATACGGTAGACCTACATCAAACCAATGAGTCATAAAAAGCTGCAGATCCACCAAAATATTTTCCAATATGCTCAAATAAATTGTAGCCCATGCCAGCAATCTGTAGATCACTATGGGTCACCACGACCCACTCCAATAAGCAAGTAATATGTTCTTACCATATGACTACCCACAGCTCATCTCGATTTGTAGATTTGCAGTAATTTGTAGCAAATAATTTTTTTTTTAAAGGAACTGGGCTTATTTCACAAACTCCCGAATTCCTTGTTTTTTCTCAAGCCTAACAGTCTTTACTTAGAGTTTACACTGAAAGTGGTTAGAGAAGGATGGCCAGTATGGTTCATGATGACAAGCAGCTTAGGGTATGTTAAATAACTACCCTTTACAACCTTTCCTTATGGCAAACAGGCACCAGCAGAAAAAAAAACACATTGGATTCTACTCATCTGAACCATCTTAATCTGGTGTTATACTACTATCATTAGCTCTCCAGGCTTAGGCACATCTGACAAAATTCCTAGAATGCAAAGTGAAGATTTCTTACCGAATATGTGAAAAAATATTACTAGACTTAGAGAGTAAACTGTAAAATAAAATAAATCAAAGAATATTTGTCTTTGTGTTCATAATGACAATTTTGCTACATCTTATTTTTTTTAGTTTCTTATAGTTATATTATAATATCAAGTACTGTGTATTTTTTAACAATCTGTAAATTATACCCTTCATTATTGCTAGTAGAAGTAGTAGTATGAGTGTGTATAGATATGGTACAGTAGATAGATAGATAGATAGATAGATAGATAGATAGATAGATAGATACTGCTCGGATTAGTATTATATTTCACAGTTAACAGGCATCACTACTGCATTATTCTTAATCTTTGTTAAAATAATTTGAATCATCCAATTGTAGATTCAGCCTTATTTGCCTAGAGTGGCACAGATGATGCAACACCGCCTGAATGAATTACTGCAGTATTTCTGAAAACACACACACACAAACATGTAAGCAAGAGAGAAAGAGACAGAGAACGATAGACAGTGCTTCAGGCACATACAGTAGGAGACAAGGAGCTAAGACAAAATATTACCCATGAGGCCTGACCATGGAATGGTGGAGAGGATGATGTAATGAACAAAGATGCAGATCTATCTCCTTCTCTTGTTTCTACTCTATATCTATTTCATATTTAGACTTTGTTTTGATTTGAGCAGCTCCCTATGTATATGACGTACTGGTAAAAAAACAAAAACAAAAAAAAACAGGGTGATCACGTTCATGTGTGCGGCATTGCGGGTTCTGCTGCAGCATTGGTTGGCTCTGTGACTTTGTGTGTATGTGTGTTACAGTATCAGTTCGTCATTAAGTCATTAGGAACACAAAAAGTGCAGTTCATTCTTTTGCTTTTATTGTTCTAGAGATAGGGAGACAGAGGTGCGGCTTTGTTCTGGACTCTAATGGTTATGCTAGAAGAGGACTCACCCTCCTACACACCCTCTCTGCATCTCCATCTCTACTGTGTTTTTTTTTTTTATTATAACCACACATACACATATCCTTTTAAACACAGACATTTTCACCACCCACTTAGTCTCTCTCTCTCTCTCTCTCTCTCTCTCTCTCTCTGTCATTCACACACAAACAAGCTCTTTGTCCTCGTCTCTCCTGCTCTCCACCTCAGATAAACACATACAGTAGCCTATTAATTATGTATGAAAAAAAATGCCTGTGCAGACACCCTTGTTCCCCTGAACACACCACAGTTAGCATGGCCTTGTATGCTCTAGCTATTTAATGAAGCACACATAAACACACATAAATATTTTCCCTGTTGTACTGTGGCATCGTTAAGATTATAGGACATTTATATAAAGATTTGCTTTGAGTGTCAAAATAAAACATTAAAAATGTTACACAATAAAACATTAATGTATGTGGGGTGTACAGTGTGTGTGTGTGTGTGTGTGTGTCGGGGCGGGGGGGATGGGGTATGGGTTTGCAATCCACTTAAAAATAAAAATCAATGGTGGTTTTTATTGTCTGGATTTGGCTCTCTCTTTGTCACAAACAGATACATAAAAGGAAAATTGCAGGGGAATTTTGCTTCCATGGTTCGTGTTCACTTGTTCCGATCCATGTGAAGCATAATTGCAAATAAATACAAAGTCACGTTAATCACTTTTATCTTATTACAGAACATTTCTATCCTGATGGGAGTGATCTCTTCAAGGATGACGCCATCACCACTCACAAGGCACAAGTGCTAGATAATGGTTTCATGAGGAAAATTATGTACATTAATCATATCTTATGACCTACACAGTCACAAAATAGTAACCCCTCAAACAACACTTCATCACAAATCTGTATCTGTCTGCCCATCTATCTACTGGTCTGGCCCGCATGCCCCTTATTTATGCAGACAAAAGATGCAGATGGAGAAATATTAATGCTAATTAGATACTGATCTGTCAGGTCAGAATGTGTTGTTTAACTCTAACAGACTGACTGACTCTAACCAACTGCATAAAAAATGACAAGTGTATTATAATGTTCTTGCTTTAACAATACATTATTAAATCTATAGTAACAGCTGCACAGGGACACTTATAGTATATACTGCACATAATGTCCAGGATGCCTAATAAAAATATATTATATAGTTACCACTGTCAGCCGTAACATTATGATCACTGACAGGTGACCTGAACAACATTGTTCACCATCTATACACCAGCAAACTGGTCACAGGATCATGGGCACCCAAGGCTCACCCATGCACAAAGGGATGAAAGACCAGAAATGCCACTGCAGCACAAATCACCAAAGAATTTCAGTGCAGGCAACAACAGAAAAGCCGGCAATCAAATCAAGCACCTATGGGACAAGAAAATCCAATCCACACCCTGCAATCCTCCAAACCACAGCACCCAAAGGATCTGCTGCCAATGTCCTGGTGCCAGACATTGCAGCACACGCCAGAGCAGATCAGAGAGGCACTTCAACTTAAGCAGTATACCTGTGAATTATAAGTAGACTGCAAATTCGATTCGAATTTTGGCCATTACACCTATTTATAATAGTTTTTGAATTATTGAATAAGGCATTGAATTATTAAAAAAATTTAATACATCATTAAATGTATTGTAAAAATTATATTTATTATTATTATTATTATTATTATTTTAAAAAGTATTTAATAACCACTAGAGTAAATAACATGTTATTGACACAGACTTTACCAAGATTCATACAAAATACTGATACAAATTTTATAATGCTCATCTAATAAATGAGCACATCCTAGGATCTAGCATTCAATTTACATGTTAAAAAAAATGGTCATGTTCCATTTATAAGCCAACTCAACACTGCAGAACTTTTCCCTGCTTGTCATCCTCAAGTGTTTCCACACAGCAAACGTGATCTTACTTCTGGGCTTTAAAAGCCTCTTTTCATTTTACTGATTTTGTGTCTACCATGTTTCACATTTTACAATAATCTTGCAAAATGCAAGATTGTTCTACTATTTATGTACGGTTCACCAGAGAGAAACAGTTTTGTACTGTTTTAAATTGAAGGCTGACCCAATGGATCAATTAATCAAACTGACCAACAAAAGATGGTAATAAGTTTCTTTATTTAATTTCTTGGCTCATTTAAGAAGGGGGAAAAAAATTATTGACTAACAGCTTGATCTTGTTTTTTTTTAAAACAAAATTGTTGCCAAATTCCTTTAGTGTTAGATATTTAACAAATACTTTGGGGAATAATATTGTATTACATTGATTTTTCTTTTTGTTTCTTATTCTTTACACTGCCACCCACTTTGAGTGTAAATGTATTTTCAGGAAAAGTTTATTCACTATGCTATTGTACCAACTATCTTTTCCAAAGACAAAAGTAAAAAAAATAAGGATCTGAGCAGAGTTGTATCATTGCATGTGGAGTGTGAAGCCCAGTGGGCTCGATGTTGAGCAATAGTGAATGCCATCTCTGTGGTGGGGACAGATGGAAGAGGGTGTATGTGTGTATATGCTATGAAGGGGAGACAGAAGAATTCTGGGCTTTTCTCCACATCCACTTCCTGGTGCTCATTGGCTAATTAACACGGTCCAGGTGATGTCATGGTGTGCTAGCTGAAAGAAGATTAGTAATTTGGCTTTTTGTGCAAAGAAGACATTAGAACACAGTAAAAGTGAAAGCTGTATTTGTTTCATCCATTATATTAAATATATTATGGACCACAAAGTGTTCACATACATTATGACATTTTATTAAATTTGATTACCCTGCCCTTCTCTTTGAAGGAAACATATTGTGCATAGAAAGTATATTTTAATTTGTGCATTTGTTTTGGGGCAGCACAAGATGTAACTGAAACACTGGGTGCTGCCTGTTCCTTCTGCAGAAAAGGAGGTAAAAGTCAAATGTGTGTCTTTTTGATGATACAGAAAGGTGTAAGAAGTGCTTGGGTGACAGTAAATAAAAACACACAATGGCATTTATAATACAAACGCCAGTGAGAGGGTGTTCCTAGATTAAGGGTGCTAAGGGCCCAGAAAGTAGCAAGTCAGTAATACCAAGCTGTTCCTTCTCGTACTTTTTCTGAGGTGAAGAGGAAGAGCGTCATGAAACTGTCCCTCAGTAAAGCTTTCCTGAACATACACACTAAAGAGATAAGTCACACACAAAGCTTTCCATGAATAATGCTTTCCTAAACATACTAAAGAGACAAGTAGAATTAAGCTTCTCATATGAGAGTTAAAGAATTGTCAGCAGGCCGAATGACTGTCCTAAGGGTATTGCCTAGCAACTGGCATTAGTCATATTACAGTATATAGGCCTGTTTGGTTGGCCATAGCGCTGCATTACCCATGCCATTGCATTACTTTCCCTCATAGGAATGGCTCATAATGCACCTAGGATCAGCACCGGGTCCAGGATATCTGAAAGAAATAGGAAGCCAGTCTGGGTGCGTTAGAACCTATTTCTAGGAGGGAGACTGATAACGGTTGGGTAACGGCATGAGTAATTCCCAGTCCTCTAAGTATTGGGAGCCACTTTCGAGGTATTGTGAGTCCAGGATGAAACTCATGGTGAAGCCTGGGGCTCTTTCAATGATGGCGGGTTGGTTAGGGGACGGTTAGGTGTTCAGGAGGTCCCAGTGAGATGCACAAGAATGGTTTCAAAAATGAGCCATGGCCTCAGAAGGTCCTTAGTGCCCAGCCAGACCTGCTGTCCTGCCCAGAAGGTTGGAGGTATCCACTAATCTTTTGAAGGGCCTGTTCTGTTTTAGCCGAAGCTTGCAGATGATTGGACTGCTGCCGGGATTCCGACCTCCGCCTGCTGCTCTGCAAACATAGATGACATGCTCAATGAACAGTGCAACAAGATGTTATGTGCATGTTCTATCAATATAAAGTGGTGCACCTATTATGACTGGTTGGAGGAAACCTATTACCTGAGGCACTGTTCCAAGGATGCCAGGAGTACCGTTGCCTCTAAGAGATGATAAGTGAGCACCCGAACCAAATCTGGCAGTTGGCGTATCTTTGTAATGTTATGGACATAGTATATGTTAGAGCTGTCAATATTAACACATTAACGCATGTGATTAATCTAGAAATTTTAACGCGTAACCATGTTTTTTTAGGCAAACTAATCATATGACCAGATTTTACCCTAAAGGCATTGCTGCTGCAAGGAATTTACCATTCGAGAGATCTTTGTTAACATTTGTTAAATGTTTAAGATATTATAACTCTCTCTCTCTCTCTCTCAGTGGAACCTTGGATTAAGAGCATAATTTTACCCCCTCCCCCAGAACCGGCCTCCTGAGGGAGGCGAGGGCGCTCCCTTTGCATTGTCAGAGGGAGCGAGGATCCACCTGCCTGATGGGATTGTCGGTGGGCGGGGTGACCCTGCGGTCGAGGAGCCGGACGATCCGGCTGTGCTCTGTGGAAATCAGCAATGAGTTGTTGACTCAGGATGTCTTGGGCCGGTACCCAGCTCCGTTCCCCCAGGCCGTACCCCTCCCACTCGACTAGGTATTGCAAGGCACCTGCTCTCCTCCGTGAGTCTAGTAGTTCTTTGACCCTGAACGCTGGGGCACCCCTTATTTCCACGGCCCCAGGGAGTGAAGTCTCCGCTGCTCCTTCGTCTAGTGGACCGCGGACCACCGGCCTGAGAAGAGAGATATGGAAAACAGGATTAATACGTAGATGTGTAGGGAGTTTGAGTTTGTACAATACTGGGTTTACTTGAGCAGATATTGGAAATGGGTCGATGAACCTGGGAGAGAGTTTTTTGCAGGGGAGGTTAAGGTGAAGGTCCCATGTCGAGAGCCACACCCGATTGCCTACCTGGAGCGGATGACTTTCCCTTCGTCGTCGAGTGGCATCCCAGGGACACAGCGGGGGTTGATGTCCTAACACACACTGTGCCGGTAGAAGAGTGGCGGAGTGAATTTTGTGCATATTCCGCCCAGAGTAGACAGTCAGCCCATTCATGCTGTCGATTACTACAGTATGCTCGGAGATATCTCCCGAGTTCTTGGACAGTCCGCACTGCCTGTCCATTAGACTCGGGGTGATAGCCCGACGTTAGGCTAACTGTGGTCCCCAACTTCTGAAAGAAAGCTTTCCAGACCCTGGTGATGAATTGGGGACCAAGATTGGAAATAATATCTTCCGGGATGCCATAGTAACGAAACACTGTCATGAATAGGGTTTCTGCCACCTGGAGGGCTGACGGAAGAGAATGAAACGGGATAAACCTACATCCCTTCGAAAATCGGCATTTTAGTAGTTGCACACATAGCGCAAGACAAAACGACCTTTTTCACAGTTTCCCGCATTTTTGGCCACCAGGACTTTGGTTCTAGCAGGTGGTGAGTGCATGTAACACCGGGGTGTCCTGATGATAGGCTCGTATGAGCCTCGATCATCACTCGTTCGCGAAGTGATTCCGGCACGTAGATTTGATCCGGAGGACAGCTCCAAGGCACGGGGTTGCACTGAGCTATCTCCGATTTGAGGTTCCACATGACCGGTGCCACTACGAGTGACGATGGTAGAATCGGCTCCGGATTAGTAATTGGCTCCGGCGACGGATAATAGCGGGATAGCGCGTCCGCTTTGATGTTTTTAGAGCTGGGGCAGTACGTGATAATAAACCTGAAACGCGTGAAAAAGAGCGCCCATCAGGCTTGATGTGAGTTCAGTCTTTTCGCTTGTTTGAGGTACTCAAGATTACGGTGGTCAGTGAATACTGTGAATGAGTGTTTCGCCCCCACCAGCCAGTGTCACCACTCCTCTAATGCCGCTTTTACTGCTAGCAGCTCTCTGTTACTGATATCGTAGTTTTGTTCGGCAGATGTTAGTTTCCTAGAGAAAAAAGCGCAAGGATAGAGTTTCTCGGGGTGGCCCTGGCATTGTGACAGCACTGCTCCTATGCCTACCTCGGACGCATCGACCTCCACTATAAAGGGCTTTTCAGGATCCGGTAACTTTAATATAGGCGCTGTGGTAAATGCTGTTTTGAGACGAAGAAACGCCTCACACGCTTCCGCTGGGAACTTGCGAAGGCGTTTCCGTTTCCCTATCAGCAGTGATGTGAGTGGTGCTGCCACTGTGCTGAAGCCCCGAATGAACCGCCTATAAAAATTGGCAAACCCCAGGAACCTCTGTAGCGCCTTAACTGTCGTGGGTTCCGGCCATTGTTGCACCGCCGCGACCTTGGTCGGCTCCATTTCGACCCCCAGTGGTCCTATGTGATAGCCCTGGAATGCCACCTCTCGCTTGTGAAATGTGCATTTCTCTGCTTTCACATAGAGCCCGTGTTTGCGCAGAGGATGAAGGACGGCTGTTACATGATGGACGTGTTCTGAATATGACCGTGAATATACCAGGATATCATCCAAGTATATTATGACAAAAAGGTTATACATATCCCGAAACACGTCATTCATGAACCCCTGAAACACAGCAGGTGCGTTTACCAGTCCATAAGCCACCATGTTATACTGGTAATGACCAGATGTAGTGCTAAACGCAGTCTTCCATTCATCACCTTTACGCACACGAACGAGGTAATATGCGCTGCGGAGGTAGAGTTTAGTGAAAATGGAGGCGCCTCGGAGCTGGTCGATAGCGGCCGGAACCAGGGGCAGTGGGTGCTTATATTTTACTGTTACTGCATTGAGTCCACGGTAATCAATACAGGGCCGTAAGCCCCTGCCTTTTTTCTCTTTTTTTCTCTGGAGTGCCTCGCTCACATATTCCTCCATGGCCCTGGTTTCCGCCAGTGACAATGGATAAATGCGTGAGCAAGGAGGTGCTTTCCCCAGCAACAGTTCTATTGCGCAGTCCCACGGACGATGAGGGGGAAGTCGTGCGGCTGCCCTAACACTAAATACATCTTTAAACCTCGCATATTCGGATGGTATTGCCCTGCGATGGATTGGCACCCTGTCCAGGGTGTACCCCTCCTAGTGCCCGAAGTCTCCTGGGATAGGCTCCAGGCCCCCCGCGACCCTGAACACAGGATAAAGTGGTATAGAAGATGACATATTCGGATGGTACATAAATTTTTTCCTGGGCATTCGGGCTTTTTATGGTTGTGGTTTGGACCATCAATATTGGCGGTTTACATAATTTTGAGCATCTAGGGGACCACGAAGTGATGCATGAATTAGTCCAATCGAAATTAGGGTTATGGGCACTAAGCCAGGGGAGACCTAGCACGACAGAATGACCGGACCGAGGTAGCATGAAGAATTTTAGCTCCTCAGTATGATCGGGAAAGGGGCACTGTAATTAATTTAATAGGCAATTGTTCCAAATCACGACCATCCAGAGCTTTAACTGATATCGGCTGTGGAAGCTTCGACACAGGAACTCGCAGCAAGGAAACAAATGTAGAAGAGATGAAGTTCCCAGCCACCCTGGAATCTAGTAAGGGGAAGACAGACAACACACAATTATTAAATGACAGTCTCGCTTTTAAACAAAAGGGATGATGTGTGCGAGGTGGTGTATGTGAGGCGACTTTAAGTAACGGGCAGTTCTTGACACGATGATTATTCCCCCCACAGTACAGGCATAGCCCCGATGCAACTCGTCTTCTTCTCTCAGCGACCGAGAGGCGGGAAGTACTCACATCCATTGGCTCTGGATGAGCCGTTTCTCCGGAATCGAGAGGAGGCTTACAGCACTGGTCGGGGCGTGGCTGTGCCACAGGGAGGCTTCCTTGCCTCAGTCTCATCAGTCTCTGTTCCCCGGAGCGTCCTTGGTCATCGCCTCCATGAATTTCCCGTACCGGGACGTGAGCTCCCCGCCTGTGCTCCAGATGGCCGCCGCCCAATCCATGGCTGGACCTGTGAGCTGCTGGATGACAAAGCAGATTTTTTGTGTCTCTGTCATGTCTGGATAGTCAGACAGGTAGAGATCACAGACCAGGATGAATCGCTTGCACCCCTCCGGATCCCCTGCATATCTTTCCGGTGGGGCGGCGCGAGGTGGTGAGGGCGTGGAGCGTCTTGGTGCCACAGAGGATGATGAGTCTGGGATCGCAAGCTGTTTCACGCAGTGGGCTAAGTCACTGACTGCTTGTGCCATATTTCTTTTATGAAAGTGGTTGGTAGCACATAGCACAAATACATAGAACATTCACAACGGTGGACGGACAGGTGGCTACGGGGTCGGCTGGTTTAAATAGGAACACACACAAGGGATACACAGGTGAAAATACTTAGTGCTAATAGTGGATGACATACACACACAGACACAATAGGGGGAGACAAAGCGACGGTTCAGTAGTCCGGAGAACTGGATCTTCTTCCTTGAGGCCGAGGTGGCCCAGATGTTACACCTGACAGATACGTGTTTCCGTTTGTGTGTGCAGGCGCTGTGTATGTGTGTGTGACCCTAACCTCCCCTCTCCCCCTCATCTTACACAGTTACCCTTCCTCCACTCTTTTCACACACGCGCACATAACGTAAACACTGTTTTATCGGAAAAATAAGCAAGAAATCTCTCTAATGACACTTGATTGAGCGACTGCTGCAAAGTAAAAATAAAACAAATTAACCTGCATTTTACCTTTAAAAAGGTATTTTTTAAAAAGAACCGCGGCAGAGAAGTGTTTCTGTGTAGAGCAGAGAGAAAGAGTGTGTGTGTGTCTGTGAAGGCGAAAGTAGGATCAGGCTGATACAGAGAGAGAAAATCTTTAACCTATCTAATGAGACTTGCTTTTGCTTTACACACACGCATACACACACGAATACAGACACAAAATAAAATATGTTTTATTCGCATACATGTGGTCACAGTGTTATAGTAAACAGTACACATGTGCACGGATGTTAATTATACAAGTAACTGACGAGCACTATGACCCAGCAGGAGAGACGATTACCCACAATTCCGCAGCACAAGTGAGAGAAAAAACGTTGGCTCAGTTTGTTATATCTGTAAGAACAACTCGTACTTGAACTTCTTTAATTCTTTTTTAATCACACAAAAACTCAACGCACACTTTTTCCATCCCTAGCACTTCCTTCAGTTCAGCCCCTCTACGTCATTCCATTCCTAACCCTTTAAAGAGACCGACGCTCTTTTTTATACAACTAATGCAACATTTCCCCTCCCCTCCCAGTGAACTAAGTGTGAAAAGATGTTAGGTAATCCTGATTTTT
>JAOTQY010175187.1:0-12729 GCA_026413445.1 Dolichallabes microphthalmus | reverse complement strand
GCAAACTCCATGCACACAGAGACGGGAATCGAGCCTGGCCGGGGAATCGAACCCAGACCCTGGAGGTGCAAGGCGACGGTGCTAACCACTACACCACCGTGCCGC
The DNA here is from genome assembly GCA_026413445.1 of Dolichallabes microphthalmus. Taxonomy (NCBI): domain Eukaryota; kingdom Metazoa; phylum Chordata; class Actinopteri; order Siluriformes; family Clariidae; genus Dolichallabes; species Dolichallabes microphthalmus. Next base: position 12,624 of record JAOTQY010175187.1, on the reverse strand, counting down.
CGTTGATTTATTTATTTATTAAAATTTTTTATTTAAGCAGGTTTTAAATACATTTGAACAAGAGAGTGGCGGCACTGAGATCTCACACCTCCAGGGTCCCGGTTTGATTCCGACTGTAGGTCTGTGTGCACGCAGTTTGCATGTTCTCCCTGCGCTTGGTGGGTTTCCTCCGAGTACTCCAGTTTCCTCCCACAGTCCAAACAAAGACATGCAGATTAGACCAAATTGCCTGTACAGTATAATTTGAATGTGCGTGTGATTTGGTACCTTGTTAAGGGTGTACTCCACCTCGTGCCCTAAGTTTCCTGGGATCGCCTCCAGGCACCCCGAGTATACAGGATAAAGCGGTATAGATGATGAGTGAGGGAATGGAAAGAAGGGAAAAAAATCTTAAGAAATAAAAAGTAAAGAAAAAAAATTAAACAAAGATAATAATACACTAAAAAATGCAATAAAAAAGCAATAATGAAAATGCTAAAAAAAAAAGGGGGGGGGGGGAAATAGACAAGCAAGAAACAAATGTATATTCTAACATTGATCTGTTTATAGGTAATAATTTATTTATTTTTTTTAAAGCAAACAAGTTGGCTGTAGAAAGACAAAAAAAGATGAAAAATAATAGGAGAATAAAACATGTATAAATGTATGTAAAGAATAAAAGGAAATTAAGAACGAAAGGAGAAATTAAAATACTACAATAAATAAACAAATAAAACAGACGAGACAACAGAATGAACACATTTCTTTTTGGTACCTCTTCCAAACAGACACCCATACTGATCTGTGTCTCAAATCGCCTACCAGCCCACTAAATAGTGTGCTTAAGTCCTGTGCTGTCCACCTGCCAACCGTGCTTTTAAGACACACTATGAGTTGCGGTTTGGGACATCGCCTTTCAGTACGCTTAGGGAAACACGGACACGCCCTCGTGACATAGAGCCGCCCTGTGATTAAGCCCCGCCCCATAGAGCGCTCTATTGGAGCGTTTCTGAGACGTAACAGATGTGATTGGTTCTTTTGCGTGTCAGTTGTTTTGATATTTATTTTAATTCATTGTCCGGTGGAGAGCGCACACGGCTTGGTTGTTTTCGGTGCGGCCACCCGAGTGGGAGGAAGTGAATGAATAATTTAAATGTCTCCGATAGAGAAAAGAGAAGGAAGGACACGACCGGGGGTATTATTTGACGCGTCTTTTTATTTATTCTGTCTTGTCAGTTCTCAGTCGAGGCTTTGTTTATTAACGCGGAGTGTTTAAAGGAGGTAACCGGTTTCCGTATTGTGGGAATAAGAAGTCGTATTTAAAAAACGAACAAACAAACAAACAATCAGAGGGTTGTGTTGGTTCCTTATACGAGTCGAGCGGATGGCAAGATGGCAACAACAAAAGGACTGAGCACAGAAGAGACAGACACAACAAACAGCGCCACGTTATCTACAATGGCAGCATCTTTAGCTTTAAACAGCAGGGTTTACTCTCTGGAAGACTTCGATACAGTGGCCACTGTCGGTGAGTGACTTTCTGTCCTGCTGCACGCAGAAACTTTACAGCACTGGTCACTTCCATGCCTACAGCGACGCTGCGTTCTGATTGGTCAGAGGCTCTGACAGGAGTTCCGGCTCCAATTCGAATTCACACGTTACGGTTTCCATAGTAACAGCGCGTTCTCAAGCACTTCTTGTTTGGCGGAAGCGCCGCATGGTTTAACAATAATGCTAAGCACTAAACACTACGGATGGGAGTTTCCAGTCACCTCCTCTTGATACGATATTATAACGATACCTCGGTTAATATTGCGAGTCCGTAAATATCACGATTTTATAAAAATCCCTGTTGTCACTCAGTCATCCTCTATACCGCTTTTTTTCTGTATACAGAGTCTTGGGGGGGCCTGGAACCAATCCCAAACTGTGTGCCAGTCCATCACACACACTCACACGCTCATTCACACACTATGGGCAATTCGGGAACGCCAATTCACTTAATCAGGATGTCTTTGGACTGTGGGAGGAAACCCACGAACCACTGGGAGGACACACACACACACACACACACACAACCTCCACACATACAGACCCGATGCGGGGAATCAAACCCTATTCGATATTAAATTTTTCCCCGATTGTGTTTCAATATTAAACCTTTTTTTAAAAAGTTGAATGATTAATTAAATGCGGTTTAATTAAACATTTTTTTAGTTTTACTCACTTAAAAACCAAGTGCAGCATTTAAACAATACAAATTAACTTGAAATAGAAGCGTTAAACATAAAATGAAATGCAAAAAATGCCAAATTGTTACATATCTCTAGCATCTAGCACGTATCTTCTCAGAACGTATCCCTAGCATCCGCTCTAATTAATATTTCTTAGCAGACTTAACTTAAAAGCTAATAATTCACTCCTATCACACGGGATGACAATGTGTTAATAGTTCTGAATGTACCACCTGTAGGATTATAAAGAAGCGATGATGTTTTACTTCCTCAAACACTTCCCAAGTCTCAGAATTCAGTTTGACAGTAAGTTGAGTGGCGGCGAGCACATGGGCACGTGCACCTTCCAACACGAACACATGGGGCTTCTAATGAATGCTTTTTTTGACAATTAGAGCTCGGGGCAATTTGTAGACTAGTGTAAGTCTGTGTAATGACTGAGTGAATTAGTCTCAAACCCAGAGTTTGGAGAAAAAGGCAGATCGGAAGCTTTTAACATGTTAGATTTTTGATAATGTAACACCATAGTAATGCGATCTGTAGCGTCACTCTGTGATCTGTACTTTTATATTATTTATATCTGAGGCTGATCAGTCGTTCACCAGTCACGGCCAATCAAACTGAAAACCAAGCGATAGGATCATGTTAAAGCGCTTGTTCTAATGTGTAATTGGTTGTCAATAAGATTTAGTACACAAGTATTTGTGCTCGACATGATCTACAGCTTCATTCCCACTGTCCTGAATTTCATCCCAAACCGTTACCATGTTGAAATTGTAGAAAGATCGCCAGGAAGGTTGTCGGGGTTCAGTACGGCACGGTGTGCCCCAGGGAGAAATCTTAGACGTGAAGAAATTTCAGAATATTGACGCAGTTGGTAGGTTACTAGAAGGTGAATCATTTCAGTTTGTACTCAATATGTGGCTTGTGTCTTTTTGCGTTGGATCATATGCTAAGTGAAAAGCCACATCGGTCAATAATTTTTTTTTTTTCAGATTGGATTCCACGATGGGTTACGTTGGTAATTACAAATGACTTACTTCTGTCATGCATGTGCGCATAGATACATATTTTCAAACAATTGATTAATTCCACTGGTTCCAGTCCGTCGGCTGTATTTATCGAGGTCCAGAGCACCAAAGAGAGCCGGCTGTCTTGTTTTAGCTGTTTTATCAGCTATTGCTAGCACTGCTATGAAATCCCTGCGCTGCTGGTGCTGACTAATGATGTCAGCACCCTACATATGCACAGAGGCAAAAGATCACATGAATTTTGGTCAGACCGTTCTTATTCAAGTCACATTAACACCTATCAGATATACGGTATATCCGATCTGGGGCCATATACTGTATGAACGTGACTCGGAGCCGATCTGAAAAACTTAAATCTGTGTCACGTCAGTGTAAAAAATGTACCACAGTGAATCTTTGTCTTTGTAGGCCTGCATTCTAAAGACAAAAAAGGTGAAAGTCTGATGAAGCAGGATCATAATTATAGGCTGGATGCTTTAATACCTCAAAACAAAGTTTTTGCAGAGTGGCGTCAGTGTGGGCAGAAATGCGCGGACCTACATCATCACGAAAGATTACGACGCCCTCGGATAGCAGTCCTTTGTGTTTAATGTTTATTGTTGAACCTTTTTAATGATAATGTTCCAATGCTGGCCCTTGAGAATCCAAGAAAACTGTAAGCATTGATGAATTTTCCAGCTGATGGTTGACTTTTGAACTTTGAACTATGAATCCGTGTCTCATCCAGTAATGATTCTCTTTAAGAAACTTTCACCTTCTTTAGAGTATCGGTCCAAATTTTGTTTACGGATATACAACCTCTCCTGTTTACGCTCTTCCGAGAGTTGTTTCAGCAGCAGGTACACCCTCAGACCACGAAAAACAAATCCGTGCATGCTGCTCTTCTTTCGTCCAAATCACAAGTGAAGCATACATTTTACCTCGCGCTGCAGTTACAAGTGAACTGATGTAACATGTTCACACTTGCACTGCAGTGACCAGGCAGAATATTTTATATGATGTAAAAGCTGTGTAACCAAGTCAGAACCGTTACAGAACCTTTTCCTAAGTCTTGCCAGCCTGGTTTAGTGAAATTTAGCGGACTAAAAGTGGAGCCTGTTAAGATTGCCTCCAGATATAATGATTATGGAATATAATACGAATAGTATTTGAACAATGAATTTTACTCAGTGCAAATTAGCTTTAATAATTAGTCTTTTAAAAACCACTTGTTAGCTCATTCCGGTTATGTCTCATTGAGATGCGCTGTCGTAACAGGGATTCCGTGGTGAGAACTTGACCATATTTTTAGATAGTTTGTATTGTGAGTCTCTTCGAACAGTTTCAAAAACTGTGTGTCTGGACTGTGACATTTCCTCCTACTCAGAAGACTTCCTCATCATCACCACCACAGCGCTGACACCTTTTTAATTAGCTTCGTTTGGCACCTTCTCCTCCACCCGCCACAAAATGATGTTTTAAGCTGGGTTTCTGAACGTGTGTGTGTATACAGAAACACTTTGTTCGTTTGCTTGAGAATGAGTGAAAAACAGAGCTGGAATAGTTGTAAGGTGCATTAGTCAGGATGGGAGCTCTAGTGGTTAAGTGGGTTAAGTTTTTAGCATCTACAATCTACGACCGGACCAGTTTAAATACCCAAGTGATGGTGGTAGTATGTGGGGCATTCAAGTCAAACCGTGACTTTTGATTTTGCAGAATATCAGAACATATTTCTGAGAGTAAAACCTTCTCCTTTATTTCTCTATGTAATCCCCTGCTACACTAATGCACTCATGCCAGTGTTTCACTAGTGCTTGCATACCATCAAAGTAGAAAGTTTTCTCAGTAAGCCATGATTGGACTGCCTGACTGATTGATTCACATCTGAAACGCTGGCCTCCCAGGAGCTCCTTTTAATATTTGACCAGACATGTGCAAATGGCTTGAAGCGAGGTCAGGACCATACAGCGGATGTGGCAGTAATCTCCCAGCAGAGTTCCTGTATTGTGCAAGTGGTGTTGCTGAATGATTGTGTGTACAGTTCAAACAGACAGATTTGTCTCTTCTGCAAGTTGGTGACAAGATATCTGTCGTATTTTTCAAGGATCAGGCGTTCCACTAGCTGAATGTTCAGGGAAACGACGGCAGTGGGATCTGATCCATCTCAGCCGGGGTCGACCTTGGTTGGTTTAAAACGTTTGCACCATTCAGATGTTTTTACTGAGGCTAAGAGTCTCATCACCGTACTGTGCTGTGTGATGCACTCGACCATTATCCACATGAACGCTAGCCGAGAGATAACAGTGTAAACAAACAAATTCCACAAGAAAAAATTTTTCGTTTTTTTTTTTTTTTTTTAATGTTCTATTTATTTTACTAATTGTTTTTGGCTGTTTTGGGTGCTTAGCAGTTTCCACCATTTTTCCTGAAAGCATGAAAAGAAAAAGACAGTAAGAACATGTAAACAAAATCACACATTTCGACTCACATGGCAGTTTTCCTAATAATATTTCCCAGCCACGAAATGCACATATTTGGAAGTTGTTGTTTAAACTATATAAAAAAATTTTTTTTCATGTTCTAGATACTACATATCTATTTTTCTATGTTATGTATAACAAAAATATCACACAAATCTCCCATTATACCTTTAATGAAAAGTGTAGGTTAGTCATGTTTTGGTAATCAGTCATACAATACGACGTGCCGCTTTGCCGACACACAGCATTATCAGGCAATGTTCAAATTACGTCCAAAAGTTAACGAGATTATAATTGTATTTATATACACAGGGACAGATGACGACCTTTTGCTACGTCATAACACTTTTCTGCTAAATAAAAGAAACCACTCATACATCATATATATTTTTTTCGTTTAAGTTTTGGTTAATGATTCACCAGGTTTCCTTGTACTTGTAGTCGACAGATTTCCTAGATCCTATTTCACAGAAATAATGACCCAATACAATACACAGCAGCAATAAAATAGAGCCAATTTCTCCTGACTCCTAATGACAACCTCTTTTCATGCATCAAGGTTTATATTGTGTAGTTTTTTTTTTTACCTCGTGTACAAAAGTATAATGAAAATGTGAGCCACATCAGTTGAGGCAGAACCATGATGACGCACAGTGTAGTCAGCTTATGTTCAGACACGTCGCCGCATAGCCGTGTGTTAGTAGTCGTCTTGCTCTTTTGTGACCTCTTTGGTCATTGGTGTGTGAATTTGTAAGGATCGCTCCTCCTCCTCCTCCTCCAGGGCATAAGGGATGAGACCTAGTTCACGTTAGGATACACACACACACACACACATTACCTCAGGGTTTCATACCTGCAAGTACAGTACTAACATGTTGTCTTCTTATCCCAGTTTAAAGTTGTATCAGTGGTCATTAATCAAACACATTTTTATTATACACTGTATCTTGATAATAAAGTTTTGCTGCTGTAAACACTATTGCAATTGATTTTGAGCTGTGTCTGTGTGTTTCCTAGGGTTGAAATAGTCGGCAAATTAATACTGCTTGTCAGGCGAACACTCCTATTCCATACAAGTCAAATGATCAAAAAGCTCATTTGCCTCTCAGTCCGGATACAAAGTATGTGATTCGACGAACATGAGCTCACACTCAATCATCTGTATACGAGAGTAAAGGAAAAAAAAGTCTTTTTTTAAAAATGGGTTATTAAAAAAGAAAAATTTCTTTATTAGGAATTTAACTTGTGATCATACAGTATAAAGTTGTGCAAATATTTCAAAAGTAGCAAACCGTACTTAATTTCCCGAGCACATAAGGAATGCACCAAAAGGCGCACACTACTTTTTTTCTTTTTTACTTGAGTAAAACTTCATAACCTTTAAATGAGTTATACTGTACTATACAGTGCTGTGCAAAAGTGTTGAGCACCCTCTCCTTTCTTTATGTTTTGCCTCCAAACAGCCAGACTTTCTTGTATTTTTAATGCAGTCTTGAGGAAGTTCTCCAGCCGTCCTAAAGGACCTTTTGTTTTTGGCTCCCATTTTTGGCAAGTATTTGTCTCCCATTTTCAGCCCTGAGCGCTTTCAAAAGTATGTTTTTGTTTGTTAAGCCACACGGTAACCTATGAATCATTAAAGCATAAAAACAACAACATCTAATTCCAGGCATGAACCAGTGAGAAACAGGTGCAGATGATGACACATGATCAGGCAGGTGATTAGTGTACTGGTGATGCTGACTGGGTGGAACAGACGAGAGGGGAAATGAGGTTGCTGCTGAGGTTATTGTATAAAGAACCTGTTTTTTAAAATGGTGCACTTCCCCCTGTGGAATAGATAAAGTAAATGTTATATGCTAGTGATCTGTAGCTAGTGAGTTTAAACTCCCATGAAGGAAAGAGGGTTGAGTCCTAGAATAAGATCCTTAACTCTAAACTGTTCAATTTCACACATTCTTCTTAACCTCAAACCTCTTCCAATAGAGGAACACAATAACAATTAATAATGTATATTTTATTATTAACTAATTATGATTGATTTGTTTTTCTTAGTTTAGGTTTTGTTAGTTAGTTAGTTAGTTAGTTAGTTAGTTAGTTAGTTAGTTAGTTAGTTATTAGTTAGTTATACCTGCAAAATTCTAAAAAATTCGTTGTGTTAGACAAATGAAAAAGGTGAAAAATAGTTTCATGATGTACACGTTAATAGATACCTGCGAGGAGTATTATGCAAAACATCTACAGAGAAATATTATGCAAAACAAAAACAAAATCAATCCATTACATTTTTAGTGGCGATTTATTGATTAATAAATAATCTTCCGCATTTGAACATCACACTGAATATATGTATCTACCAAGTAATTACATGTTAATGAATGTGTAAAGGGAATTCTACTGTGGGGGGAAATGTTTTTTTAAAGGATGTAACTTTCGCCACTTGGGAAAGAGACCTCCAACTGAACTGCAGCAGAATGACAAGCATGCAGCATTAGGCCTAGCATAAAAAATCCAATTTGCTGACTCTATGCTGAGACGCCATGGATTTACAGCCTGTGACGAATCAGTTACGCTCTCATCTCGACACTCTTATTACAGAATTTAACATTAGCATGATTAAGAAAGGGCTCGTTTTCATGAATCAGCGGTATCTACAACTCCCTCATGTTTTGGCTTGACGTGAATCACAGCGGAGACTGGGTGCGGCGGAGAAGCGATGAATCATGTTTTTCTGATTTAAAAGTTTAGGAAACCTGAGGTAACTTTCTCCAGGATGTCAGGAAGCTTTTCTGTATCGCTACATAAATATGGAAATGACTGTTAGACCTGTTTAGCTGGGTGGGAACATCTGCTACACAGACACGAATGGATCAGTTGATGAAGACTCTGTTGTTCAGGAGATTTTTTGCGGTGGGGGGGGACAGAAAGTCGTTTTAGGGTGGTTACCGCGGTAATAACGGGTGTGTTTTGTTTTAAGAATGACCCATGTTTCTTGGAATTGACCAGACCATCCAGGAAAGTAGTCTGCGGTTCAGGAACATTTGTGTACCTATTTTTCTGAGAGTGCTTGTTTCTAGCAGTTCAGTGTTTGTGTATCGTTTATAAAGTGGATAATCATGTCGACCAGCCAGACTAAATTACTGTAACGTAAAGGCTCCATGGAGGTAATGGCACGACTGTGACTCGGCATAATGAATATTTTATTGAACTAGAGTTGATTAAAGTCATGTTTTAGCATTTTATCATGTTCTAAAATGGGATTTATTTTTTATCATCAGGATGAATAATTGTCAGCTTTTATTGTTATTTTCATTGAAAAAATAATTGAAATAATTTTATTTCAAATGTTGCGATTTAATCATAACGTTTCCCCCAAAAAAGATTTTTTTTTTAAAAAAAGAAAAGAAAAGAAATCTATCAAAACAGTGTAGAAAAAAAAAGTTTCATGGCAGATTCGAAGAAAGTTACAAACATAACAATACTACAACGTAGATACAGCAGTTTAATGCAATGTTGATGTTTTTCAATAAGCATCCATGAAGATTCAGTTAGCAGGCAATGCTAAACGCAATTTCTGTGTAAATTTTGCTCAATGGAAACTTTTCTTAGTTATTTTCCAACATATCTGAGAGAAATGTTGATATTCTCAATGCATTCGTTTGGTTTTTACTGATATCTCCGTTTTTTTTTTTTTTTTTTAATAGACAACTTTTTGCTAGCAATCGAAATTAGCTGCCTTTTTCCCCCAGCTGCCTAGCAACAGTGTCCGTCCTCACAGCTGGCTATTTGAATGAATCAGCCTTCTTGTTCGAAAGCAATTAAAAAAAGAAAAGTAGTTGAATAGATATTTTTATTATTATTATTTTTTGTTCAGTACGTTTGAGGAAATGAAATGTAATATGCCGTGTCAGAAATGATCAGAGTCCGAGGATGTCGTTCATTTAGTCACATGACCGAAACAAACCTCGTTTAGGTAATGCTCGTGCGTAACCTCATGCTGCGTCTGCTTATGGCTTAGACACACTCAATTTATTTCCAGACCTGAACAGCCTGCCTGTCGAAGGATTTTTCTCTTTGCTGCTGTATGTGAAAAATGTCATGTGTCAGAATTCCTGCTGATAATCAAGCATTCCATTCTATATTAGCAGTCCACACACAGGGCTTTCTCAGGGTCAGTATTCGTGCTCGAGTGATGTGCTGTTTGTCTCCACGCGCCCGGAGCACATTGTCTGTGTTGTCCCGGGTTGTGTGGAAATAGGTAGGAATTTAAGTTTCGAGAGTCAGAACAATATCATCTTGTCTGGGAGAGTAATTCGAAGACAACAGACAGCACTTTCCCAGCTGGTTTACTTAATCAGTTTCTATTCTAACTGGATTTATTTCATTTGGAAACACGTTTAGCCGGTCTTGCAAAACGTATGTGACTATTAGAATGGAAAGCTGATGGGAAATGTTTACGGGAAATGATCGAGCATTATTCCATCTTTCTTAATACAATATAATATCTTTTTCTTTTTTGCAACAAATTAGCATGTCATACATGATACATTGAGTTAGATATAGACTAGCAATTAAGTCAAATGCACTTCATAATCAGCTGCAGAATTATTGACACCCTGTGATATATACATACCAGACACTACATGCAATTCAGAAACACCTATCAGCACTTCTTTGGACTTCTTTGTACTGTGATTAAAGATTAAAGATTTCAGTGTCATTTTAAGATTTATTCATATGCATATTTTTCACTAGGATGGCGAATTTGTGTCAATTCTGCTAATTGTTTGGAGTCATCCTCACATAACCCATCACCAAGTCGTAACAATAGTTCAGATTTTGTTAAACAACAGATGGCATCTGGATCCAAACTCGTATATTTTATACAACAGTTAGTTCTGATCGAGCTGGACGAGAGGCATTCCACGAGTGGTGATTAATAGACAGTAACACCATTGGAACATTTAATTATATGTATCACTCCGCATCCCAGATGTTCGGATAATCGTTGATTACACAAACTGTCGGTCGCAGCATGAGTGTCTGCACTGTCTGCCATTAGGAGGAGAGAACGACTGCCTGCCAAAAATCACATTTAAAACCAGTCACAGAGGCACTTTCAGCAAGAAAACACATCTGATAACGTAATGTCATCTTTAAAAACACGTCTGAACCATCCATGTTCTAACAAGGCTGAATTCCAGATTGCTCTCCAACCCCTAATCAAGGGCTCTACTTGGTGTGTGTGTGTGGATTGTATTGTATACCCTACATAGTGCACTAGTTTTCCATTTAACGCTATTTGGGATTCAACCCCAGAATCCAAAAGTTAACAGAGCCAATATTCTGAAGCGAATGAAAATATAAAAGAGAAACTTTATAAGATTTCCAGCATTACATGGTCATAAGATCCATCACATCTATGGTCAATTTTTCTCACCTTTTCTCAACATAGTACCGGTAAGAGTTTTTTTTTTTTTAAACTACTGGTTATTACACTAACTGTTCCGCGGAAGGACATGTTGGCATGTTTGTGGAACTGTTGTATAAATGCAGTATCACCCTTGATGTTGTGCTGAATATATTCCCTCTTGTGTGTTGTTGCTTAATTATCGTAAAGAAAGTAGACAAAAAGTGCATATCCGTTACACAGAGTTTGTAAGACATGTCCAAACTTACACGCATTAACAACCCAGAAAATTTTGAGAACAATGGAACATAAACACATTTTCTGCGATTATATCAAAGTTGAAGTAAAATGTGCTGTCTTTTTTATTAGTATTTTATTTTATTGGTGGTAGTGTCTCGCTTAAAATATCCTTACTTAATATATAAATAATATCCAAACCATATAGCTTGTCTATAGCTCTAACAATGAGGAATGCTCTGTACATTCAGTCGAATCTCTCCAGACATCGAAACTGTGCTTGAAATACTATTTCATATGATTTCAGATCAAATAGCACATAGACTCTGGCCTCGAGGTATGTCCTTGCTACCAGAAGGCACGCCTTAGTAATATGTTATTGCTCATGCATAGGCATTCTCACTTGTTCCTTCACGCTTCCTTCACTTCTCTTAGCGACAGTTACTAGTTTTTCATGTGTGTAAGCATATAGACACAGTGGCTTTTGAGCAACGGCTCCTTGCGTGTAGTGAGAGCTTTCACTTTCACCATCACATGATATTCCCTCTGTAATGTTGAGCAATAACGCACAATTACGTTGCGTAAAGACACAACAGGAATCGGTGAAGATCAGCTCAGGTTGCCTTTCACTTCGTTTTGTTGTAGGGTTACGGTATTTTTGGACGGAGTCTCCAGTTTCAGCGCATCGTACCACTGTGACTGAAGTAACAACTGAAACTAACCGGTTCTACAGCATTCATCGTTACTATAAATGAATTTAAAAAGTACACATGCTTGCCAGATTGGTGCAGTATAGCAGGAATTAACCTAGAGTAGGCATGCTGTTTTAGGAAAATGATCCATAAAAGTAACTACCACCTTGTTGATCATTGTCCTGAAGTTTATCCTGTTAATGAATGAATCTGATGAAATTGCAGCTTGTATGTATCGCAGCTGCCAGGAAGTTCGATATTTCATCCTCTGGTCAATAAATTATAGGCATGAAATGTAATTAAACATATTAAACTTTTTTTTTACTATATTAGTCGGAAATACCCCTATGGTAAATGTATTAGTACCAAAAAAACTTAGTGGTGTGAAAAACTATTTGCCCCCGTCCTGATTTCTTATTCTTTTGCATGTTTTTCACACACAATGTTTCTGATCATCAAACACATTTAACTATTAGTCAAAGATAACACAAGTAAACACAAAATGCATTTTTTAAATGAGGGGTTTTATTATTTAGGGAGAAAAAAATCCAAACCTACATGGCCCTGTGTGAAAAAGTAATTGCC
>JAOTQY010174972.1:0-10735 GCA_026413445.1 Dolichallabes microphthalmus | reverse complement strand
AGTGAGATTGAAGTGAGATCTGAGTGATATTTAAGTGAAATTAAAGAGTGAGATTGAAGTGAGATTTGAGTGAGATTGAAGTGAGATTGAAGTGAGATCTGAGTGATATTTAAGTGAAATTAAAGAGTGAGATTGAAGTGAGATTTGAGTGAGATTTAAGTAAGACTGAAAAGTAAGATTTAAGTGAAATTAAAGAAAAATTTACGCATTTGAATAAGATCCGAGTGAAATTTCAAAAGGATTCAGGAAAGATTTCAATAAGATTTGATTGAGATCTAAGTGAGATTTGATTGAGATCTAAGAGATATTTGTTTCCTTGGTATGGATTATGGCTTTGAAAGTAGCTTTGCTCATCTTTTGCACTATACTAGAAAATAAATTAAGCATGAACAAAGTGTCACGGTTAAATGAGTCTAGGCTCCTGAGACCAGTCTGAGCTTTACAGTCTGAAGGTACACAGTGAATAATTTTTTTTTTTTTATTAAACATTTCTGAAGCCCATGTTATTCATATCGCTCCAGAGGAGTTAACGCTAATTACAGTGTGCCAGATATTAACAGATTCAGACAGGATTCCTGTGACCCGAGCTCTTTTGGTGTGAAGTCATCAGTATAGCCCGGAGCAAACGGATTTGTTTGACCCAGATTTTTTTTTCACGGCTCAGTGATTTGCTAAAAAAGTAAATATGTTGCCTGGCATGAGCTCTGAAGCGATGTTCACTGAGGACAGTGTAACACACCGAGTCCTGATGAACAGATGGTCATGAGAGGCTGAAGATTTAGTGCATGAAATATTTAAATCTCAATCAGACATTACAAAGAATTACAGAAAAGTAGAAATCAAGCCCAGGATGATAGAATATGTACAGGGTTTGTTTCCGCTACACGTACCCGAGACTGGACCGTTAATACCGATACCAAAACAAATGAAAACAAAACAGGACAAAAATTTTACCAATTTAACGAAACAAAAAAAAAAGAGGAAAAAAAATCAAATAGAGCCCTAAACAAAATGCAACAAAACTCAAGAAAACAAGCATGTAAAAAAGTATGAATAACAAAATAAATACATATATAAACAATGATATGCTTTTATTGCTACATTTTATTTGGTCATTTTCTGCATTCAGTTCTTTATAATCTTTATTTAATTTTAACGATCTTCATTTACTTTAGTCTTTTTTCTCAATATACTTAATTTCTTCTTTATCGTCTTCATTATTCTTTATACTTCCTATCTATCTATCTATCTATCTCTAAATCACTGATTCTATTCCTCTGTTCCTTAAATTACACACAACTTTCAAATATCTTATTGCTGTGTTTATTATACCGTTGATACACAGCTGTGGTCAGAAGCTTACACAGACCTTAGCCAAAGATCTATTTAAGCTTTTATTGCCTTCATCACATTCCCAGTAGCTCAGAAGTTCACATATACTTGGTTCCTATTTGGTAATATAACTTGGGTCATATGTTTCGGGTCACCCTCCACAAACTTCTTACAATAAGTTGCTGGACAGAAATGCTGTAACTGAGTCAGGGTGGTCAACCTTCTTGCTCGCACCAGATTTTTCAGTTCTGTCCACATTTTCTATTGAATGAAGGTCAGAGCCAGGACAATACCTCGGCTTTGTTGTCCCTAAGCCATCTCGATGCTCCCACCCCCGTGCTTCACTAGGCATATCGCTGGCCGCATAAGGAAGGGACCAGAGCACCCAGTGCACCACAGTGAACACAGTGAACACGCCCCAGCGGGCACAGAGACCGCCGACTCGACCTCACCCATGGGATGCCCTGGACAGTGGAAGTCTGATCCACAGAGACCCCACGACCCACAGGATTCGCTACTAATGTTCCGGGTTCCAGGCATTACATCACACCCCAGAGCTGCCCATGTGGTTTTAACGTTAGTGGTATATTATGGATTAATAGTCCGTCTCACTTTCTCCCTCCAACACGTTCTGCAGAAAGGCGTGATACATTTTTGGACTGACAGCTGCACAGCATATGTTCATGAATATTCTCCATCCAATCCCAGGCCATTTGGCGACGTCAAAATATTGGGAATTTGAAACGGTTCAGGGACCAAAGATGACGACTAAAACAAACCGAAGACCAAAATGAAAAGAAATCTCCCTCGGACAAGTTCCAGAATGTGTTTCTGCTGCAGATCAGTAGGAAGGGATTAAATTAATACATCATTGAAGTGATCAAAGGTTAATATTTATAGAGAAACACCACATGCACAGCGGGATATCTCAAAGGATATAAACATTTAAGGATATCATTTTCTAAATGATTGGCACCTCACTTGTTAATACCCGGATGAGGATTTCATTAAAAGAACAACAGCGGTGGGATCGTTTTCTAAATTAGGTGTTTTGTTGTTGTTGTTGTTGTTGTTGTTGTTTTTCTTCTCCTGGGTGTTTGGCAAAGTGTGAAAGCGCTTTTTGAAGACCGGAAGCCATCGTTCTTGTTTGATTTGCTCACTTGATTGCTTCGACTAGTCACTTTATTTCCTGCTTAAAGAAAAAGTGTTGTTCTGGTTTTTCAGATCAATAATCACGGGACCTTAACATCATGAAAATGCCACATTGCTGACCTGGAGCTCCTCATGCATCCAAAAATTGGTGATCTTCACAGCTTGTGTGTTCAAAACCAAAAGAAAATAATGATGCCGGCCATTTTGCAAACCTGCGAACACGAACATGATGGAATTCTTTAATGAAGGAACAAGCTGAGAATAACAGAGTCGGGTCTGTGCTAGAATCATCTCTAAACAATATGACACTGGCAGAATCTAAAGTTGTGGATATAGCAGGTTTTATGATATTACCCCACCTGAAAACACTTCCTTATTTTGCACAGGAGATCAGCAAAAACACTTACACACATTAGCGATCAAAAGTTCACAGAAAGTGTCGTCTTTCGCTTTTTCCACCAAATTAGTCGGACGATATCTTAATATCGATCGACCCACTCGGGATAATATTAAACACATCGTCGGAGCTCCGCCCACTTCCTCATGCCCACATGATCTCGCTCACTTACTGTCGAGAAAGGGACATGAAAATAAAACAATAATGTGGCACAAGCCTAGCGTCTTCAGCTGTTCCAGGGTTGCTGCAGTTGTTGTTTTTCTATATTAATGGCACCCATTCTCCTTAATGGTAATGTAATGGTACTTAATGAACCCTCCAATAAATGCTTACATTTTGGAGAGCCTGTTTTTTGCTTAAAAGCTTCTTGGTTTTCTTTTTGGATAATGGACGGACTTCGTCTGTATCCAGCATGACATTTTCCCCGTCATGGTAACAGGAAGGGGAAAAAAAAAGAAAAGAAAAAAAGTTTTCAAGTTCAAGAATACGTTCTTTATTTTCGGGGTGCCAATATTTCTGGCATTGAAAAATTTTGCCAATATTTTTAGCATTAGTGATCGTTATTGCTTTGCTGTTTTTTTCTGATGAGAATGAAACTTTGCATGAAACAAACATAAAGGGTGCCAATAATTCTGGAGTTGACTGTAAATATATTTTGCAAGGGGAAAAAAAAAAGAAAAAACAGCATGCATTTCTTGAATGCATCCAAACGTCTCAGTGTCAAGTCGGTTAATTGCTTATCTCATTTTGGCTCGTGTTTATTTTCTCATGAATTCTATAACAATATATATATTGTTCATGCTGAGAAAAATTAATTAACCGCTATTAGCCATTTTCTCCCCACAGTCTAACAGTTATCTACGTGGGAGTGCGACACAAACAAGAACTACATCGTGCTGTTTGTACAGAATGAAACCTGATGAGGAATTTCCTTCACATCCCGTCTGTAATTGCTGACTTTGGTATTAACGCGCGCGGTATCGCCGGCCGACGCGGACCGGGTCTCGGTCTGTCCACAGCCTTAAGATGACCACAATCTAAAAGGATATGGTGGGCGGAGTCTCGCTACAGTACTCTACAGCGACAGTGCTAACTGGTTTTGATCTTTTGCTCGGAGATTTAACATCAGCGTATCCTATTACAGCTTATCACTCAAAAATACATCAAAAGCCACGAGATGATCGATTTATTATTATAAAACGGGGCCTCCAGATACGTCTTCTGACACTATCTGGAGGCCCCGCCCACTTTCATCCCTAGCTGAATGAACCAGATGATAATAATAAAAAGAAACAATAACGTATTAGCTAGTATGTCCATCTTGTCTAGCGTTATAGCTAAGGCGCTCTGCCGGTTACGATGGAGTGGACGAGGCACGATTTCTTCACTAATCACCGATGGTGTAAAAGCAGGAACGCATTTAGTAGAAACCGTGTTTCGAAGTTACTGTAAACTTTGATCGCAAAATACGCTGCAGTTCGCTATCATGACGCAGGGGGGCAGCAGTGAGCCAAAGCTCCTACTACGGTCACGAGGGTAAACAACCGATGTTTGTTTTGAAACAGGCTCTGTGTGAGATGTTTTTTTTTTTTCACTAATGCAAGCTTTACTGTAATGACGTAATGTAGGTGTTCTGAACGCGGCTAGGCTAGGCTAGGCTAGGCTAGGCTAAGCGATGATATTCAGGAGGTTAGATGTGATGATTGTTCGATTTTCATGGTCATTTGGTTTATTTGTGACATAACGTCATCGAGGGGCGTCTTTAATTAACATCAGTTATGAATTGTGGCCTCGCACCTAAGGTTCGGGGGTTTCCTCGCGGTACTCCGGTTTCCTCCCGCAGTCCAAATACATGCAGATTACTCTAACTGGCATTTCCAAATTGCCTGTAATGTGTGTGTGCGCCCTGAGTGACCTTGTCCATCGACGGACATCCACACACCCACTGTCCGAAATGGCGGCCGAGCCCCGCCTCCGGAATGGGGTCATAACCTACGCTTCATTAAAGACCTAACGGGCGTCAACTTGTCGCGGGACGAAGCCGAGAGCGCCGGTCACGATGGAGAGCGCTCACCGCCCAATGCACGCATGGCGCAGGAGGATCCAAGTCTAAGCCTAAATATTATTATCTCCCTCTAGTATCATCAAAATTAAATAACAGAAATGCTTTCGGTCTAGTCTGAGTCTAGTCCATTGCCTTCACTTCTCAACAAACAGGATTGAAAATATGACGAGATTAACAAAGCTTCTTTCATCACACACATTAATAACGTATATTTATAATAATAATCTAATGGCCAGCAGCATGTGAGTCACAGCAGGAATAAAATTAAAAAGCCTGTTTTGTGCGTGAGTGTGGGTGTGGGTGTGTGTGTGTGTGTGTGACACTCCACACAAGTGCCACTTCAGCAACAAATCCAAAAACATGTCACCATGGGCACTAATGAAGAGTCTGTAGGAATCTTTCCATTCCTTTTTTTTTCTTTTCTTCTTTTTTTCAGATTCTGTACGCGTTACGGGCAGATAATCCTCTCGCAGGGTTTTAGTCAGTGATTTAATACCCATGCAAGATTTTCTGCTCCTGAGCCTTTTCAAGCTGATCCGACGTTCAGAGACAAAACACGACTAAGTATTAAGACGAACCCAAGAGCCATTTGCTTCAAACCGGTATGAAAGTGTTTTTTTATGGCTGCATTGGGAGCTTTAAAACATGTAGCTGATTTATTCTAATCTTAGGCAGGTGGGGGGAAACAGATTTTTGATCAATAAAGATGAAACAGATAGAGGGAAAAGAAACAGATTGTCTGTGGCCTAAAAGGAAAGACAGGATAACACAGATTAGAAAGACTTCAGTATGGAATAGAATTAAACTAAAGATAGACTTTCCAATCAATAAAAATATAATAAAAACTAACAATAAAAAATGTAAATTGGTAAAATTACCATCACTACTGCCATCTAGTGGACAGGTGAACAATAAACCCACCTATCCACTAGATGGCAGTAGTGAGCAATGGTAAGGATTTGCATTTTCAAAACGAGCGGAGAACAAGCAGCTGAACGCAGGAAGCAGAGAGTGTGTGTGTGTGTGTGTGTGTGTGTGTGTGTGTGTGTGTCATTAGTTTTTGTTGTAACTGTTTCATGCCTTTCTGTTGTCAATAAAGGTACAAGTTTCAGAACTGTTGGCTCTACGTTAAAACACTTTTCAAAGGTAAAGTCCAGGTTAATTTGTTTAATTTTTACGTTATATTTTGTTTGAAACATTTTTATATGGAGATTTTTTGGCTATGGAACGAATCATCCCAGTTTCCATCGTTTCTTATGGGGGGAAATCCTTTGATATACGAGTGTTTTGATATACGAGTGTTTTGATATACGAGTGTTTTGATATACGAGTGTTTTGATTTACAAGCACGCGTCCGGAACAAGTTATACTCACAATCTAAAGGTTTAACTGTGTAGATTTAAGCAACCCCCGAAGCGTATCATATCAACAAAAAAATGTAAACAATTAAATACCATGCGAAAAAATATGTCTTATGAAGTGATACCTTGGATATATTTCAATTTATTTACACTTTCTTGAAATAAGATTACAACAAACCGAACATAAAATTATGAAGCGTATTTTTAATGCAATTTTGCAAAAGAAATTAAGTGAAACCTACGGTGGGCGTGAAGTGCAAAACAAATTAACAAAACTGGAAACAAAATAACAAAACCAAAAACAATAACCCAATAACCCCAATAATCCCCCCTAACAATAACCCCCGCTCGGCCGCCATTTCGGACAGTGGGTGTGTGGATGTCCGTCGATGGACGTCTTGGTTCGTGATGCGGTCTCGGTACTTATCCTGTACCGGGTCACAAGATGGCTCCCAAGGAGCCAATTTGTGGGTCAAGTCCTCCCATTCGTGGGTCATATCCTACACCGACCACCAACCCGTCTCCCAAGGGCAGCCCTGAACTGGATTCCACATTTGGGGGAAGAGTTAACTTAGGGTGCCCAAAGATCACATGGAAAAAGACCTTCATAAAAGACCGAACCTGTCATGGGACGAAGCCGAGTCCACCACGCCCCATCGAATACGAAGGAGAGCGCTCGCTGCCCAATGCACCGTGCGGCGCGGGAGGATCTGCAGCAAGTCCCGAGTCGAAATGTTGTTATCTCGCTCCAGTACAATCCTTCAAGTCAAAATAATAGAAATGCTTTCAGTCTAGTCTGAGTCTAGTCCACTGCCTTCTGTTCTCAACACACAGGATTGAAAATCTGACGAGATTAACAAAGTTGACTTCATCACACACATTAATAAGCGTATATTTATTATAATAATCTGCCAGGCATCGTCGCTGGAAGGCATTTCTCCGGCGGATAAACGATATTACAATAATAATATTAATGATAAAGTAATAATAAGGTCACCAGTCGTGTAGTCAGGAGCTCTGTGTGTGTGTGTGTGTGTGTGTGTGTGTAAGACTCAGCAGCTACTGTAAATAGTGGATTTTTGTTCTCCTTCATGTGATTATGCAGTAATGTCAAGTAAATGAATGACTGAATGAATAGATGAATAAAAAAACAGCACATTTTCAATAATCATTTTGCAAACTGTGTCTGATCTCCATTTTTAAAATAAAACCCTGCAGATTCCTAATTAATTACAGGTTAGATTTGACACTTGATTGTAATTCTGCTGAAACATTTTAGGTCTGAAATTTCGATCTTTTGACCCAAACCCTCTCCCTCCCTCCCTCTGTCTCTCTCTCTCTCGCTCTCTTTCTCTCTATCTCTCATTCATTCTGTATTGTGCTTATCCTGTACAAGGTCACTCAGGGCGCGCGCACACACACACACACACACACACACACACACAAAATAGTTTTGGGTTTTGATATTTTGTTTTGTTAATTAGAATTTGTGATTTTGTTTTGCACTTCAGGGCCACCGTAGAAACCTCTTACTCTATTAGCAGATTATTTTGCTAGTTTTTTTAGAATTTGTTTCCTGAAAGAAGAGTGTACTCTTATTTTACATTTACACCACTTGACAGACGCCTTTATCCAGAGCGACTGACATTTTTATCTCATTACACGTCTGAGCAGTTGAGGGGTTCGAACCTGGGACCTTCTGTACTGTAGTCCAATGCCCTAACCCCTGAGCTACCCCTGAGCTACCCCTGGCCCATGGTACGAACTTGTCACATGGTAATATAACAAAAGTTTTTGCACTGAACTGCCTTTTAGTCCGGAGTGCTGGATTGTGTTTGAACGAGCTTCCTGTCAGTCATCCCACAGACATGCCCGTTCCCCCTGCGCCCCCTCTGCTTCAATCTCAAATCACCGAACACCCAGTGCACCCTGGGAAATCTCTAATGCGCAAAATATCACTCTTGGAGAAAATGAACATAATCAACAAGAAGGAATGCAGTAACACCAATAAACGCAGCACTTCCTCAACATGGACTCGTTTGTTTTGTGGTGAAGGGAATGAATTAGCATTACGATTAGAATTAGCGATGTTGCTCCTGGACAGCTCTGAGCACACAATCTGCTTTAATAACGCTTTATGGAACAAATCGATAAAGCGTTGTTTGGTTTTCCTTACAAACAAACAAACAAAAAAAAGGAATCATGAATAAACATCCTCATAAATGATTACGAGCTGAATCGTGTGCGAGTGTTAACTCGTCTTTCGAGCCGCGGACAGACCTATGCCTTTAGCTAGCGATGCTAACAAGAGTCATCAGTCGGCTTTCTGCGGCAAATGAATGTGTGAATGAGGCTGAATGTGTGAGAGCTGCTAGTCACTTGCTAACGCTAACGTTCGCTGACTCACTGCAAGTTCCTGGGGCGGAGCTTTTAAAGAAGGGGGGAAAAAAAATCTTTTTACTCCCTTAGAGTCTGATCTGATCTAACGGAGCTTTAACTGTAACTATAAACGGATAAACACTACATCCTGTCGCCAACGTAACGGCAAATTGCTGCAGCGGAAGAGAAATGAAACACTTGTGGACGTGCTATTATTGGGAAATAATCAACTTCAGAGGAGTAACAGCACGCCTGCTTTATTATCCATTGATTAAATTCCCATAAGAGCGCAACGCCCGAGTGTTTACCGCACATAAATATCGATGCGTCTCCATTTCCTAAAGTTCCAGGCTTAACTTCTGGTGTAACCTTTTTAACTTTTGAAATCGTATCAGCATGTGTTTATGCTTCCAGGAAAGAAACGTCTTGAGGAAATGACACTGATCCCCATTATGAAAATAATCCTTCAACCTCTCTCCGAGATCTTCATACAGTAGCTGCACTCTTTCTTTTTTATTATTCCTTAAAAAAACAGATAATAAGATCTTAATGGGTGTCAGAATTAACAGTTTCCTCCAGCTTGTTCGTGTGGAAGGTGGCCACGCGCTCCTTCTCATCCTCCTCGGAGGCTGTGATGTCGACTTTCATTTCCACGACGATACAGAAGATCAGATCCCGAAATGAAAAGTAAGAGCCGAGTGTGGACTCGGAGGCCGTGCCTGCGAAAGGAGAAACGTTCCACAGCTTGCGTGCCACGTTATCTCGCGAGCCCGGCGGACTCCGACCGAACACCTTCTCAGAGGAGGACGGCGGGACGCTATTGTTCGCTCTTTCCCGCTCTGTGGAGTGGAGTGACGTGCGGATTTGCTCAGACGCGGTGTACAGTGGCGTGTAGGGTGCAGCTGAGTGATAAACACCGCCATAAACAGCTCTGCTGTTCAGAAGCGCGGCTCTCGGAGGATTAGGCCACAGCTCGGCTGTACGCCGCGTGAATGTTAATGCGACGTGCACCCAGGCAAAAATAATCCACTTTCTTATTTTCAAACGAGCGCTCGGTTCATCCCTTACGCAACGCCACGGCTCATCACATGCCTTCACATGTGCACGGCTTGCGCTTGACTTCCGAGCCTCTCCCACAAACCACATTCTGTGACCTGAACCCCTCAGCACTGTACCGCTGTTTAACTTCAGATAGAAATACCAGACGCAGCGGAGAGGAGAGCAGAACCG
The DNA here is from genome assembly GCA_026413445.1 of Dolichallabes microphthalmus. Classification (NCBI taxonomy): domain Eukaryota; kingdom Metazoa; phylum Chordata; class Actinopteri; order Siluriformes; family Clariidae; genus Dolichallabes; species Dolichallabes microphthalmus. Next base: position 819 of record JAOTQY010174972.1, on the reverse strand, counting down.
TGGTGCTTTATCTGAACGTCTGACTTCCAGAGACATTTTCATGGAGCAGCACATACACGTAGCATCCATCCTCCGAGTGATGCTTCAATCAGGGAAAAATGATAGTAATGAAACAAACGACTGTCTCTCTCTCACACAACCCCGTCTGTGAATCTAGCAACAACTGACTGGATTGTGACTCAACCCGAAAAACTAACCCTAGTTTTGGAAAATGCTGGTCAAATGAACAGACCTTAACCCAGTTTTTTTTGTGCGAGTTTTAACTTGTCTTTACTAACCAAAAACACTAACCCCCCATAAATAACTCTCTAACTACTACCAACTAACCCCTAATGACCAACCCCCCTAACCCATAACAACAAACCATAAACACTAACCCCTAACCACATACATCTGATTCCTAACCAATAAAAACTAACCCCTAAGGACTAACCCGTAACAACTAATAACTAACCCCTAACCATAAACACTACCAACTAACCATAAACTCTAACTCCGAACCACTAATATCTATTCGCTAACCACTAGAAACTAACCCCCAACAACTAACCCTTAACTCATAACAACAAACACTAACCACTAACACCTAATGATTAACCCACACCCATGACAACTAACCCCTTAATGACTAATCCCTAACCCCTAACACTTAACAACTAACCCCTTAATGACTAACCCCTAACACTAACCCCTAACACTTAACAACTAACCCCTTAATGACTAACCCCTAACACTAACCCCCAACACTTAACAACTAACCCCTTAATGACTAATCCCGAACCCCTAACACTAACCCCTAACACTTAACAACTAACCCCT
>JAOTQY010174873.1:0-12824 GCA_026413445.1 Dolichallabes microphthalmus | reverse complement strand
CATTCACACACTACGGGCAATTTGGAATGTCAATTAACCTAACCTGCATATCTTTGGACTGTGGGAGGAAACCAGAGAACCCGGAGGAAACCCACCAAGCACGGGGATGCAAACTTCATGCACACAGAGACGGGAATCGAGCCTGGCCGGGAATCGAACCCGGACCCTGGCGGTGCAAGGCGACAGTGCTAACAACAAACTTTTATTAATGTTAGCGATATGTGTTACAGGGAGAGAGAATTGAACCAATTATACAATGTATTGATCTTTTGTTGATCAATTCGATTAACTGAATCAGCGGGTCAGAGTTCAATTCACACAATTCACTCACTCACTCATTCACTCACTCATCGTCTATACCTGTTCATCCTGTATGCAGGGTCGCAGGGGGCCAGGAGACTTAGGGCACAAAGCGGGTTCACCCTGGACATAATCCATCAAATGTTACACCGATCTAAAATCGACACATTCCTTAAACATATCCCACAACTTTTGCAAAGAAAATAGAAACGGCTTGCCACCTTCTGTAGGCCGCAATAGCGCCACCTATTGGACTGGAGTGTGGCAAAGAAGAGATGTGACATTTAAACAATCGAACACAGCATTTGCACAGCATTTCAACTCATACCAGATACTTCAAGTAGCTTTCAGTACTTGTAAAATATATACTGTATCGTATCTCCTTGAGACAAATCAGACAATAATCATAGGTGATACTCAATCAAATTCAATTGAAAGTCAGAACGCCCAAAAATCGAATAGAATAAACAGCCTAGATATAGTCATTCACAGCTGTAGTTATGAGGACGGTTAACGAGTGAATCAGGGCGTAAACCTCAGACATTCGCTCAATACAGGGATCAGTTCAATATCTGACAATCTGACATGATACGATATGAATTAGTATGATTTAGTAAATCTGCGTCCCACTCTGTTGAGACTCTGCTGCAGATCTGTCGTTAATTTAGCGTTTGATGACTTTAAAGAATTCTTCTTACGCACTCGTCCTTTGTGTCTACAAGCCGAGTCATGGAAACCACACTTCCTTTTCGTCTGTTAGAAACATTTCCCTGTTCATCCAAGTAGCTTCATCAGTATGAGAAAGGTTGCTTAGAGACCCTTAATATATCCTCCCGATCCACAGCGCACCATCTATCAAGAGTGTGTCCTTTATCTTTTAGACTCAGATACACTGCTGATTCTGGTCCTGAGGTGTGAAACGATTCAAACCAACCAAAAGGTGGTCCAGGAGCCATGACTGAACTTCTAGACCACTTCACCTGGAATCTTTAAAGACACTTAGTAATCTGTCCTTTTTAACAAGAATTATTTCAAAATATTTAATCATTTTAATCACTAGTTTTAAATCAGTGTACGGTGTGCTATTGGCATGGGTACAGGTACGGGTACGGGTCAAGGACGGAGGTCTGATTTTGTAGTGATTTTGATGTTGTGTATTAGTGTAAGCGATGACCAGCACAAAGCACACACACATACAAAAACACTCCATCCTGCACTGAAACCTCAGAATGACAGCAATTATATCACCTGAAACAAAACCTCAGACGAACAGATCCATAACAAAGCTACACCGACTCCCTCCCTCCTTTAAGTCTTCTCCAGTGTTCACTTGCAAGCCACGACCATGAAAGTAAATATATATACATATTTATTACAAAAAATGTGGTCATTAAAGTTGTTAAAAAACAATCCGCACGAGGCATCAGGGGACCTGCTTTCACAGAGTCGCAGAGCTGTGACTCACTTCAGCACTTATTACCTTCTGCAGCATTTACTCTTTCCTCCTCCTCCAGCCAAATCAAAAATTTGAACCGTTTTGATCACGTACCAAAGTAAACTCATGGGCTGTGTTTACATCACCAGTCTCCACCCACCCACCCAACCATGTAAGAACCCTGTGTAGTCCAACTAGGCACCACGGAGGCGGACGGTGACCGTTGTATTTATTCCCATTTGCATTCATTCAAAAAACCTCCAGAGTCTGGGTTCGATTCCCACCTCGGGGTCTGTGTTCTTGGAGTTTGCATGTTCTCCAGGTGCTTGGGTGTGCTCCACTGCAAGACACCATAAGTCTCTCGGGATAGGCTCCAGGCCCGGCGAACCTGGATACAGGATAAACAGGTATAGACGATGAGTGATTAGTTTTATCACAAAATAAAAACATTCGCTCATTTGTAACCATTTCAGTTGCCATCTGGAGCCCTGAAAAAACACCACAAGATGTTTACAAATTTAAAAAGGATGGAGGTGCTGGCGAAGTAGGTTGTACAATGGAGGTGTAGGTTTGTTGTTCGTTTTCTGCTGTGTAAGGACACTTTTGGGACAATGTGTAGAGCCACCTGAACACCTAACAGCATGCCAGTTAAATCCAATTTGCTTTTCAAAAAGGGGTAAAATTGGATTTATTAGTGCGCGACTATTGCTCACCTGATTAACAGTCCAGCCTCACTGTCTGTCAATTATTTTCAGAAACGGCACCTGTCACCCCAATTTCCACAGAAAAAAATTCCAGATCCATTTTAAGTAATTAACTACAAGCCAACTCTCTCTCTCTCTCTCTCTCTCTCTCTCAATTGTACGTGTACACATGTACTGAGAAGAATGAGCAGTCTTCATTTTCAAGCAATTCTATTCTCAAATAATCTGCATGAGCCGTTAAAACATTGATTCTGATCATTCCATGGCACCAAGACTCACAAAAAACATCTTCCTAATTTATCCTTTATCTCTCCGATAGGCAACATTTCATTACAGTCAGCAATCACAAATCCTCCACTGCTCCTAACGTTACTCCAGGCGTTCCTCAGGGATCTGTTCTTGGAACGCTATTTTTCACAGTTTATTCCCCGGTTACATCTTGGTTTATGAAATAATTGTGTGCGAGTCACACCTCGGCTGATTTACGTTCGGAGTGAGTGTAAAAGATAAAGCTCACAGAGAGATGAAAATGTCAAAATGTCGACTAAACTGGTAAAGAAGGCCCCTAGTATTCAGTGCAAGTAGACGTAGACACACACTAACAACTCTATGTCCCTTTGGAGTCCCAACCCTTTTTACATAAATTATAGAATTTTTACTTTCATGTTGTTCAATTGAACCGAAATTCATGTAAATATGTGATTTAAACATTGTTAGTCTTATTTTGATATAATTTAACTTTAACATCATAAAATCGCAGTAACCCTTCAATTATACAATGTCAAGAAAATTGGACAATGTTCAGGTTAGTAAAATTCCTACCATGTAAATTTCCAAAATTTTTCTAATATGAGCAAAGTGCACAAATCCTGTATTTAAGTAAGTAGAGATCCACAGGGCAGATATTATTTAAGTAAAGTACATCCCAGTAAATCCCGGACTTACGTACAAGTTCCGTTCTGGGAGCCCATTCCTAAGTCGGATTCGTTGATAAGTCGAGTCTTTTACACCTTGACACAAATATACAATGTAAAGCATAAAAAAAACACACAGGCAGGTTTGGTGTTTTGGTTCCACTTTATAATCTCACAAGAGGGAGCCTGGGATGACGTCAGGGAAGGACAACGCTATATGGTGTTTTTCTCGTGCTTGAACGGATGCCACTTTGTCTCAGAGCTATTCCAGACTGTGAACTTTACAGGACAGTTTTACAGGAAAGACATTTTCTGTCATTGTGCTCCCGGACTGATTTGTTGAAACCTGTGAGGCCGACTCATTTCTCCCACAAACACACATACAACATACAGGACTTTAGACATTTTATACATTCACTTACACACTGAAAATATTGTATAAAATTGTAAATATTGGTATCTGGTGCACTGAAATGTCTATTTTTTGTACAATACATGTGAGTTACTTTCGTGATTAACCCGGAAGTAGAACCACAGTTGCCCTGTGATGGATTGGCACCCTGTCCACGGTGTACCCTGCCTCGTGCCCTAAGCCTCCTGGGATAGGCTCCAGGTCCCAGCGACCCTGCATACAGGATAAAGTGGTATAGAAGATGCGTGAGTGAGTGAGTGAGTGAGTGAGTGAGTGAGTGAGGAGAACCACAGTCCGTATGTAGCTGTAGAAATTCGTAATTTGAATGTTCGGAAGTTAAGGACTTACTGTAAAAGTGGAAGACCTTAATTTACTGTATGTACACAAGTTAAAGTACAAAAGTACTCAGTATCAAATTTACTTAAGTATCAAAGATATGTAAAGGGCTTGCATTAGCACACTGAAGTATTTGTTAGGTTATTAGGGATGTCTCGAAGGAAAGGCAAGTGATGCAATTACTAATAATAGTCAAAAGTCCTGTTATACCAGTGTGGTTAGATAATGCAGGGCCTCGCAGAAATAAAGTAAAAGTACAGTAAGAAAAGAAAGTAGAGGTACTCTTGAGCAGCGTAAAAAGTATGAAGTATCTACAGATGAAAGTATTCAAGCAAATAAGAGATAAGTGAAATATGTACTTAAGTACAGTAACGAAGTTACGACCAACCTCTGGATTTTTCCCAGATAATTCGATAAGTGGAACGGCACATCTCAGCACATTGTCTAAACGCTCCTGTGCATGATTTATGAATAACTTCCTCTGACACAAGTAACCGTTTTCTTCCTTATTTTATCTTTGCTGCATCAACGGACGTACCGTATCCGTAGAGACGGACAGAGAGGAAAAACATCATGGGTAAGAAGAAAAAAAAGGTCAATGTTCCTCGCTCTGTTTAACATCTCTAGTGATGTTCATTTAATATCTTCTCATTCTGTCTTAGCTTCAACACGTCTCTAGTTCCTGTTCCTCTGCTCCCACACACACACACACACCTGTCCATGACACACACTCCACCTTCTCCTGCTTTAAACGAGTGTGAAGCAATAAAACATCTCTATTACACGGATGAAACTCTACTGTTTTAACGTGTCAGCATCCTGGAAGTCCTGCGTGTGCGTGCGCGTCTGCATGCGGTTGTAACGTTGCGTCACGGCTTCACGATTAGTCATGGCGATTAGCTTAGTGCTGACTTTACCAAAACACAGATTAAAGCTCATTTCCACCTCGTTGTTGCTGTCGTTGTTTGCACAGCACACTTCTCCTCGCTCGCTCTTTCTCATATCACTAACTACTAACAATGGAAGAGATTTTATGCAAATATCATTCGCTGGCCCGGAATATCTTTGTAAACCTCTTTTCAGACATGATTAATGTTCCACATAGAGCTGTGTAACGTAATTATCACTGCAGTACATGTGGGATTTTACTCTGTCGTGAAATCTGTCATGTCGGTCATTTTTCTTTCTTTTTTTTTTTCATACAGAGAGCTTATGCAGTATTTTAGCTCGTGTAAAATGAGCAGCAGGAATAACTCCAGGTGATATACAGTTTATCTTTGTCTAATCTGATTCGACGTGTTTGTAAAGATTGTGTTATATCCTGTAGCAAAAGGGGCTTTTGTGCTTTTTCTTTTTTCGTTCCAGGAAACACTTGCTCGCTCTGTGATAAACAGATGATAAACCAAAGGGTTTTTGGAGTAACTTTCTGGGTTCGAGCTATATAGGTATAATCATCACCTACGGTCATGTGATTTGCTCGCGATCACTCACGCGGCCTACAAACAAGCACTTCTAACATAAAATAAAAAATCAGTATATACTGTATACGGTACAAGTAGGTGAAGATTTCCAGCTGTGTGTCCATAAGAAAAACTCGTTAGTGAGGCTTCAGTTTGTTAGGGAGCATAAAGAATGAACTTTAGAGTGATGGAAAAAGGTCATGTGACCTGATGAGTCCAGATTGCGCCTATTCCAGTGTGATGGGCGTGTCAGGGTAAGAAGGGAAGGACATGAAGCGATGCACCATCATGCATAGTGTCCACTGTACAAGCCACTGGAGACAGTGTTATGATCAGATCAATCATTTTCACACATGAACTGGACACCACGGATTCCTGACCTTAACCTGAGTCTATGGGATGTGCATTTACAGAGCAGTTTGAGTCTTTTGTCATTAATACTTGTTAATCTCAGGCACAAAATGGTGCAGCTTTGGATGGAAATAAATCTTATGATGTTTCATAAAGCTGTTGAAATGATGCCAGGGTGAATGCGTGCTGTAATCTTAGCCAAAGGCAGAAAATACTATTATGCGAATTTTTCCTTTTTTTTGTCCAAGCAGGCTTTTTTATAAAGATTATTAATAAATATATTTTTTTTATTTTCACAACCAGCTTGTGTACTCTGAATATTTGAAATGACAGAGAACTCAGAAAAGAGCCACATTGTCTCATTATGAATTATAAATGTGATTATGAATGGCTTCTTGATCCACTGATCACATCTTTTAAGGAATAACAGGAATAAAACACTTTGTGTAAACCTTTGTCATTTTTCTTCCTCCCTCCAGTTCGCCATCTTTCCCGTCTGCTCCCAGATCTCACTCAGTCCTCCATTACAGATCCACTTCAGGAATAATCTCATTGTGTCAGTTATTTCGACTTCTTACAAAAAAAATAAAAAATTCAGAAAGTATTGGTGCCTCTATTTCCTACCTGAAGTAAAATATTCTTGCTTCCTGTATCGTTCCATAAGAGATAACACAACAGCTGTCATGTCAGCTGTGACAAACAATGCTCTACATCCAGCCGAGCTAATTAACTGCAGTCCAATTTCATTAATTAAAATGTATTAAAGTCTTTTTTTTTCTGTCTGTAGTTTCTCGGTTTGACAAGCCCATGCTTTGAGAATTCTATTTCATATTCTCTGACATAATACACCTCTTACATACCGCTCACCATCACCACTATAGATTTAACTCCCGTCCAGCATTTCATTACAATCGTACAATCGTACTCTTCTGCTCCTTTGACTCGCGGCGTCCCTCAGGGATCGGTTCTGGGGCCTCTCTTATTCATGTATTGGTTTCATTATCTATCTTTACAACCTTAGATTTTCCCATTAAGTGTATATGAATAATGATCTGTGTGTACTGGTGCAGAATGTGGCATAAAAAGAATTCAAATAAAAGTCTGATATGTTGCTATTCATCATTTATATTCGGTATCTGTGCAACCTTTTATTGGCCTGTGAGACTCGATTAGAAAGACACGTGTATCGTTCTGCTGTCCTTCTCATCCGTGTCACATGGCCAGTGCTCGGAGGTGACTGAGGACGACGTACCAACATCCTCACTGTTCTTATGAACAACCATAGAGCTTTTCTTTTCATAAACCTCCCTGATTATTTATATTCATCTTAATGCATGTTATTAACTATAACACTCCTTCTTTTGTCATAGATTTAAGGACAAACCCATGGGCGATGCTCTGAATAACAGGTGCTGAGGATTTGTGATTGTCAGTTGAAATGAAATGCTGCCTACAAGACAGATAAAAGGTAAACCAGCTGAGATATACGCCCGCGATAGCAGGGGCTCACAGGGGCGCAATAAGTGTGTAGTGTGTTATGAGAGACACCAAGAGATGTAGAGCTCGGATCATGCTGCAGAATACTAACACTTTCCACACTTCAATCCATCAAAAAATATCACAATATTGCTCTCAAACACATGAAAAAAGCTCTTCCTCTTGCATATCCAGTGCAGGATCCCCCCCCCCAACCAGAATCCCCTCCCCTTCTTTCTCGTGCCACTCTGTGTGCTGTTACCTCTGTACACTCGTCCCCGTGTCTCCTGTCTTTAGAGTTTCATAGCGTCTTCATATAATCTCATCCATCTCCTCAGTATTCATACTGGAGCTCCAAAAAATCATATCCTTTCACTCAACACCATCACTCTCATCTACTGTATACTGGCTGTACACTGTTCCTGGCTGAGCTCGAGGCTTTGTACACAATCAATCAGTGCGTGCGGTGCTGTTTTAGTAAAATAATCAGTGATGATGTGGTGTGCTGAGTCTCTGATATCAACCTGAAGGTGATTATTCTTCTTTCCTGAACTGTTTTATTCCTCTTACACCACAGCAACTGATTGTTTATCATTTATCTGTTTATACTGTACACACATACAGTAATACATTGTGAAACATCCAGGAAATACTAGTAATAAATTAACTAATAAAAGAGAGACAGATATAAAATTGCTTTTCATGTATTACTTGTAGAACTTAAAGCAACAAGCTCCTGTGGCTTAGATAGTCTTGGATAAAAACAACACTTGAGATGTCCAGTGTTTAAATAAAATCTTCAAATGACATACTTGTTAAATTGAAGTGCAATTTAAAGCAATTTTCCTTTTCATTTATTTGATGATGTAGACATGGCTATTTTTTTCCCTTTTATTATCGTACAAAGGAATACAACTAATATAAACCTGTAAACAATAATGAATTCAAATCAGTATCAGTAATAAAAGAATTTGCTAATTATTTGTAAAACAAAGTAACTAAGTAGGCGGCACGGTGGTGTAGTGGTTAGCACTGTCACCCTGAACCTCCAGGGTCCGGGTTCGAAACCCATGTCTGTGTGCATGGGGTTTCTCCCCGTGCTTGGTGGGTTTCCTCCGGGTACTCCGGAGACCTCCCACAGACCTAACTAGGCTAATTGCCGTTCCCAAATTGCCCGTAGTGTGTGAGTGTGTGCCCTGCGATGGATTGGCACCCTGTGTACCCTGCCTCATGCCCTCCTGGGATAGGCTCCAGATCCCCGTGACCCTGAATACAGGATAAAGTGGTATAGACGATGAGTGTGTGAATAAGTACAGTATGTGCATACAGCTGGGTTACAGTTTGGTCTTGATTTTATTGACATATAAAGGTTTTAAGCACTGCATAGTGGGATTCTGTCGGCATGATCTGGCAACCCTGCCCTACACAAATCATGAGAGTTTGAGTGAGTGAAAATGCAACTCGTGAGGTCCAAATATAATGTCTAACAGACGCTGCAAAGTTTTATTTTACACTGTGATGGTTAAACTTTGGTTCACATGCGCGTCGAACTGTGGGCAGCGATCCATATCGCTCACGTATCCACTCAGATCCATTACATCACTAGTTAGCTCCTCTGTCCGGAAGATACTAAAAAAAACTGGAACTGGAGACTCCTTCTATACATTTAACAGAAATCCTCACCGTAGCATCTGTTTATTATCAGTGAAGCGTCTGTTGTTCAGGTCCCTGTTAATGAACTGTTGCTATGGAAACTAATCAATGTCTTCTGACCAATCAGAACACAGCATGGATAAATAAGGTAAAATTGTCTATATTGAGCCATCGTATTTCCTATATATGAACGACAAATATATTTAACTCTGTAACAAGGGAACCTGATCAAACCCATATTCTAGACAATTTGTATTGCATTAAAGTAAAAATTTGCTCAAACTCTGTATTGTGTCATGGGAAATATCCTCAGAGAAAGACAGACAGAAAGACAGAAGAAAAACGAAAAATAAAAGGCAAGGTGTCCTTCTGGTACGTCTCTGGTAATACTGATTTAATACGTCCTCTGCTCCAACACGTCTCCTGTAACTCTTCCTCCTCTCCCACACACTCCTCCAGTAAACCAGTGCAGCATGACAAGATAACTACAACTTCCTCTCTTTTTTTTTTTTTTTTTTTAAATATGTGATGTTTTTTCCCTTCCCTGTCAGTATGAGTATGAGGGAACCTGGTGGTTCTGGAAGCTCAGCCTGAACGTGTGATATTCTCTGACCTAGATTATCCAGGAAAGTAAAAATAACTTCTGAGCATCCTTCTGCACCCCGTCTCAATTCCCACGCCTCTCTTGATCTGTCAATTATTCGGAGCCTCCCTCGTGATTACACCCACAAGACAGCGCTCTCCTCCTTCCTCTCCTTCGTCTCTCCGCGAGTCTCATTGGGGCTCAGAAAGCCATGTCCGATGTTAACGAGATTAATTACTCGGAGCGTGGAGCATGGAGCAATCTGGCTGTTTTTCTTTAGGAACCTTAACAACCATTCGAACATTTGAGTGTGTTTGGAGAACAGGACCTGAGGCGGGTTTTGTAATGCCGCTGCGATTTAGGCTCATCGCGGCACGCCGAGGGACAAAACGCGTCCTTTCTCTTCTGTTGTTCGGCACTAAAGCTACAGTCGGCTTGCCTCCATTTCCATCTCAAGCGCTGTTGTGTTTAATCATATCGTTTCTTATCATAATGGCAGCCTGACACCGCGCTCGAAGCCTCTGCAGATACGCAGGGACCGACATCTGACTCCTGGTGATAGTGTGTGATGTAACGACAGCGATCTGGAGCTTTCTGCCCGATTAATGATCAAAGGGAAGCGGACTGCAAACTAAAGTTGACATATCAGGAGAAGGAAGGAGAGAATCTTCACACATCTCAGTTGTCGCTGTTGTTGGACTTTCGGCTGCTCCGGGCAAACGGTCGCCACAGCGGACTATCTGATCCGCACACAAGCTCGGCTCGGGTTTTACACCGGATGCTCTTCCTGACGCAACCCTCACATGGCTGGGGTTTGGGCTTTGGCGAGAGGATTGAACCAGGGCCTTCTGCATGGCGGATGAGAAAGCCACCACTGAGCCACCGATGCCCTCATCTTCACAAAAACCTTAACGGCATCTTAAACAGAAAAAGCCTTTCATCACTGCATCTTATAAGAGATTTTAAATATAGCATCATTTGCTATTTATAACCAGATGTATAAGTTAGAAGGACGTAATGATGCATTGCAAAGCAAAAAAGTTTTTGTTTTTTTCTTTTTTTTTTTTGCACAAGTGTGCGTGGTGAGAATGTGCAACTCACATTATGTATATCAGCGTTATATTAATTATGCTTCTAATGAGATTACACTGTTTGAGACGTCTCATTCTGCCCATCTGGGCCTGAAATGACAATTACTGATAGTGTATACACACTGCCTAGGCAACAACAACAACAACAACAACAACACACTAAAAAAGGAAAGTCACACATCACACACACTCTAACACTTCAATTAACTCCCTTTTAGCTTTGATTAGAGCCTGCAATGTGGTGTCCAGTTCACATGTGAAAATGATTCCTCGTGCTCCCAGATCTGCTCTCTCACACTCTGAGTCCTGCAATATGTCCGTACCATCAGGGAAGATGAAACCCTCCATAGATGTGATACGTTGGTGATTCAGTACATTCAAGTGGTCAGCTGACTTCATTTTATTTCCCCATAATGTTACTGAGTCTCGACCTGAGTAACTGATCAACCCCAGATCATCACACTATACATGATGGAGCATCGCTTCATGCGCTTCCCTTCTTACCCTGACACGCCCATCACTCTGGAATAGCATTAATCTGGACTCATCAGGTCACATGACCTTTTTCCACATCACGCCAAAGTCCAGTCTTTATGCTCCCTAACAAACCCTAAAAAAGCCTTTTTTTTCTGATGAGTCTCAATAACAAGTGGTTTTCTTATGGACACACAGCTGTTTAGTCCCAATCCTGTGAGTTCTCATTACATTATGTGTGTGTGTGTGTGTGTGTGTGTGTGTGTGTAAATGCTCCTACTTTCACTACTACACACAGCTGTGATTACTGCTGGACATTTTTCTTCAGCTTGACTAACTGATCTCCAATCCGGTCATTTCAGCTCCAATCACCTCCAGTTGTTTTCTTCACTTGAAGCCGCTCTGTCTGAAACAGTGAATGTTTTTATCCAGGCAGGGTACTGTAGGTTATATAACCATTTTATAACCATTAGACTGAGCACTTTAGTAGCTTTTACATGGCCCCTGTGATCAGGTGCTGCTGAGAAAGAGGCCGAGACACACGGGCACTTCAGCTGGATTTCTTTAAGAGCCGGTGAACCTGTAGTGCATGTTGTTTAGAAATATTACATTTTCAACTTCTTTTATTTTATACAAACAAACAAAAAAAAATAAAATCCTGTTTTGAATTATATTATTCGATGACATGAACGTCTTTCCAGTCATTTGATCTAGCGCTAAAATTATTTAACTTTTAATTTAATTTCAAGCCTTAAACGCTCATCTTCTGGTGACTTTGCGACTTTCTAGAAACACATTCCTAAAACAAGCAAAAAATATCTGGCAATAGAACAACCGACTATTGAAGCTTGAAATTAGAAGAAAAAGTCTATTAATAATTTGAATCTTTTTACATTTATTAAAAAAATATTTTCTTGGCAGATGCTATTTGCACTCAGGTGTGTAAAGGTAACAGCGCCATTTGCACCCGGAGCGGCGCGGTCCGTGTGGCTGTTCATACGCGTGTGTACGCAGCCAGCGGTGCCATTTGCACCCGGGTGTTCTACAGTCACATTCCACTCCTCTTTATCTGCATTTACTTTGGCTTTGGCTCCTAGGTTTTGATCTGGTGATGTAAAGACTCAGGTTATTACACCAGCCTGTGTATACAGTAGTCGTGTCATTATAAACATACCTACACACCCCGACCTCTGTTGTTTTTCCTGTCCTGTGGCTATTCTCACCAGGATGCAAGTAGACACTCCTTTCTTTTCCCTTCTTTTTTGTAGCAGAATAAAAATGTTCTGTTCACCTGATGAATAAAAACTGCACTCATTTTAGTGTCGTTAATAAAATCGGTATTGATGAGTAACAAAAACATTTACATTTATTCTGCTCAGGCCGGAAAAGATGACATGGATTAGGGTGCACTGGATCCCAAAACGCTGTTTGGATCAGATTGGTTTTATGTACAGTCCCCAACTGATGAACTAATTCCGTTCGAGACCTGGTTTGTAAATAGAATTTGTTTGTAAGTCCAACAAACATTGTCTAGGTGCTAGGATACTCAGACAATTGTCTCTACCCGGGGTACTCAATAGGCGGACTCCGGTCCGCATCCGGACCCAAATACGGTTAAATCTGGACCGCCGCCAA
>JAOTQY010174809.1:0-12835 GCA_026413445.1 Dolichallabes microphthalmus | reverse complement strand
CTGGGATAGGCTCCAGGCCCCCGCGACCCTGTATATAAGGATAAAGCGGTACAGAAAATGAATGAATGAATGAAACTCTGAACAATACAAAAAGTGAGAATGAATAAAAAGCAGGTGATGATATTTTTTAAATGTACAAAAAGTATTTGAATTGTAAAGTATTAGTACAGTTTTTTTTTTTTTGCATATTTGTCGCACTTAACCTGAGTAAATACAAAATACAGTTTATAAATGATGATTTAATTTATTAAGGGAAAATAGCAATCCAGACCTGCTTGGCCCTATGTGAAAAAGTAATTGCCCCCTAAACCTAATAACTGGTTGTGCCACTCTTGGTGTCAAACAACTGCAATCATGCATTCGCCACAACTGACACTGAGTCTTTCACATCACTGTGAGGGAATTTCCGCCCGCTCTTCCTGCACAATTCAGCCACATTGGAAGGTTTTCGAGCATGAACGGCCTGTTTATGGTCATTACCACATCATCTAAATCCAGACTTTAATTAGACCACTCCAAAACCAAATTTTATGTAATTTCTTAATTAATTAATTAATTTATTTATTTATTTTTGAGCACAACCAGTTACTAGCTTTATGGAGCGGTTACTTTTTCACATTGGACCAGGTAGGTTTGAAAAGCTTTATTCCCCTAATCAATAAAATCAATTAAAAAACTGCATTTGTTATTTAATCTGGTTATCTTTGTGGAATCATAAAATTTGTTTGATGATCTCAATCGCTTAAGTGTGACTATTATGCAAAAAAAAAAAAAAATCAGGTGGGTGCAAATACTTTTTCACAGCGCTGAATTGTTTATACACACGGGAGACCCATGTGAATGTTGACTAAAAGTGACTAAAAAAGCATTAAACTGTAATGTTGTTGCTATTCAGTCAGTGTTGGCGATTATCTGGAACTGAAACTGAAATTCAATAACACTGACAGATTAGACATGGAAATATATTTTTTACTAGTTTCATATAGCGCTGCATCTCAGCTCTCTTATTTCGTTTCGTATTGCCTAAACCGTATTGCCTTTTCTCCTCCAGTCCTGGACGGCCAGAGTGTAACACTGTTTGGTGATTATTCTGCTCAAGCACAGCCGATTTAACTAATCTGTTAATTACCAGGTTCAGTGAGTGTGTTTAAGTGGTGGTGCATTACAAACTGTGCTGGACACGGGCCCTCAGGGACTGAATATGAAGAGCGCTTCCCTATAATAAGTGCATAAGTTTGTTCAGAATCAAAAAAGTCCAAGCCAAGGAGTGGAAAAAATACAGAAAGAGTGGTGCAGCCCTTAGGGAGATCTTAAGATATGTTTTACTGCAGGACCAGAACGCAGAGGCTAAGAGACCAAACAGAGCAGAAACAGGAACAGAAAGAGGGAACGTCTACGTAAGTACCAAACAAGCAAAAAAAAAAACTGAAAATACTTGAGGTGGTGTAGTGGTTAGAACCTCCAGGGTCGGGGTTTGAATCCCACCTCAGGGTCTGTGTGGATGAAGTTTTCATGGTCTCCCCGTGCTTGGTGGCTTTTCTCCAGTTTCCTCCCACGGTCCAAAGAAATGCAGATTAGGCTACCTCACTCACTCACTCACTCAGTCATCTTCTATACTGCTTTATCCTGTATTCAGGGTTACGGGGACCTGGAGCCTATCCCAGGAGGCATAGGGCATGAGGCAGAGTACACCCTGGACAGGGTGCCAATCCATCGCAGGGCACACACACATACAGTACACACACACACTCATTCACACACTATGGGCAATTTGGCAACACCAATTAGCCTACCCTGCATATCTTTGGACTGTGGGAGGAAACCGGAGTACCTGGAGGAAATCCACTAAGCACGGGGAGAACATGCAAACTCCATGCCTGGCCGGGAATCAAACCCGGACCCTGGAGGTGCAAGGCGACAGTGCTAACCGCTACACCACCATATTAGGCTACCTTGCGTTCCCAAATTGCCCGTAGCGTTTTTTTCACGGTTGTGAAAAATGGAAATAAATACAGTATCAATCTCCATTGGCCTCTACGGTCCCTACAGGGTTCCTAGATAGATAGATGGATGGTTGGATTGAGAGGCATAAAATTTTATTATTTGCTCTGTTTACATAAACTGTTATGGTAATGGTTTTCACCTGCATTTGGTGTTTCTCTGTATTTTGGGCATTTTAAATGAGGTTTGTCAGGAGCCTTTAAGGGCAATAAACGTCAACAAAAATTATTCATTCATTCATTTTCTGTACCGCTTTTATCCTTATATACAGGGTCGCGGGGGCCTGGTGCCTATCCCAGGAAACTTAGGGCACAAGGTGGGGTACACCCTGGACAGGGTGCCAATCCATCGCAGGGTCAACAAAAATTAATTATTAAAAATTGAGAAATATTGGCAGCACTCATCTCTGTCGAAAATGATTTTCGTTACTGCGGTGAGGTTTCAGGCCATGTCAGAAATGTGCACTTTGGGGTGTGTTCTGTGAAGACGTTTCTAAATCAGTGGGCTGGAGCAGATGTGTATATATAGTCTCCGTGTGTGTGTGTGTGTGTGTGTGTGTGTGTGTGTGTGCGCTCTCTGTCAGAGAGCATCACTTTTGTAGTCAGCACAAAACCACAGAAGCGCACAGCAGGCTGTCAGTGTCAGACAGAGGAGTGTGTGTTTGTGCATGCGCGTGAGAGAGAGAGAGAGAGAGAGAGAGAGAGAGAGAGAGAGAGAGAATAGTGGTTTTGACAGGATTGGCCTGTGTTTGGAGTTGCTGGTGCACAGATTGACTCTGGCAGAAGCATATGCAGAACTGCAGAACACAAACAGCAGGCTGCCCATCTCCTCACATTTAATCTCCTCCCATCTCTGCACTCCTCACCTCTCCTGTCCTGCACAAATTTGCACTTTTATGCTCTCATATATACTGTACATACTGTTCTATGTGCACACCTGCCCCACCCATGGTCTTTTAATCAAAATGTCTCAAGACCGAAAAAAACTGGCATCCTGCAAGTAAAATTCTGTTTATTTTAAATTACAGTACACATACAGTCAGTTATTATATATATAATAATAATAAGTAAGGCACATGATCATGCATTTTGCATGGACATTAGTAGATGTGATGTACATGGCACATACTGTAATTGCAAACTGGGAGAAGTGCATGTGAAATGTCCATGATTGAGGTTACACTGGGAACCCTGGCTCACGGCTCATGGTAAGTTTAAAAAAATATATTTTTAAAAAAAAGGCCCTGATCCTGCACATTGTATTCTGTATGGTTTATACAAATTCCTAAAAACTGACCAAACTGAACCATCCAGGTAAAAGTTATACTTAAGATTATCTTTAAAGAAATTGTGAAGCAGGAACATCCATCCATCTCTTCACCCATCCATCCAATCATCCATCCATCCATCCTTCCAAACCACCATCCAAACATCCATCCATCTGAACATTTATTTATTCAAACATCCATCCATCCAAAACATCATTCATCCATCCATCCATCCAAAACATCATCCAACCATTCATCCATCCATCCATCTGAACGTCCATCCATCCATCTGAACATCCATCCATCCAAACATCATCCATCCATCCATCCATCCCTCCAAACCACCATCCAAACATCCATCCATCCATCCATCCAAACATCCATCCATCTGAACATTTATTTATTCAAACATCCATCCATCCATCCATATGAACATTCATCCATCTGAACATTTATTTATTCAAACATCCATCCATCCATCCATATGAACATTCATCCATCCATCCAAAACATCATCCATCCATCCATCCAAAACATCATCCATCCATTCATCCATCCATACATCCATCCATACATCCATCCATCCAAAACATCATCCATCCATACATCCATTCATTCATTCATCCATCCATCCATCCATCCATCCATCACAGGACACAGGTAGACAGACACTCATACATACACTACACTACGAGCAATTTAAAATGTCAACTAACCTACACATGGATAGTGAAACGAATCCAGAGTACCTGGAGGAAACCCACCAAGCACTGGGAGAACACTTAAACTCATACAGACTGGAGGCACGATTCAAAACCCCCAACATTTTGGTGATAGAGCAAGAATGCCAATAGAAAAACACAAAACATTTCAAGAACCATAACTGTAAGTGACTTGGCCTCCCGGGATGGCATTAACATTCCAGTTACAAACACTAAGACACTGGCTTCACCCAGACATCGCATGGAGTATTTTTGATTTGTGCCTCATGTAAGAATGTTTCATAAAAGACTGAAACCTGAGGGTGCAGACGCTGTCCACATGAATCAGAGACTGTATCTTGCATTCAGTTCTGCGGCACGGGCTTTCTTTGGTGAAGAGCACACAAGCATCAGCGTAGAAATATGCTGAGATGCAGAAAGGGAGATGGAGCGAACAAATGAGAAAGAGAGAGAGAGAGAGAGAGAGACTGGACAAAGATACGCCTTGGCTATTGTGATTCATTGTATGAATGGGATTGAGACCACATCTCACAGCACTCTCCAATCTGACATAAATAACCTTTAGCGCTGTACCATACTGTATATAGGATCTATTTTTAATTAGTTATGTTCATTGTCAAGGTGGTTTAAATGAATTTCGACCCTTATTTTTTTTACTTCTCTGTCTGTGCAAGTGTTCACCATGGACAAGTAACCTGTTTCTGAGAAAACCTCCTACATACTGTATCAATGTGCAGCGGCGGAATCCCTTCAGTAAAATCATAAAACATATGGATTCTTAATCCTAGCATAAGGTTTGATGGATGAGATGCAGCCACGGCGTGAATGCAGATGGTAAGACGTTTAATGAAATGTAAACAAACAAGAATAAATGCAAGAACTATCGAGACAGTGATGAATCCAAGCGCGATGAACAGAACGGAAGCTAAACGTAACAGTGACAACGGATCAGTACAAGAACAGATGTGACACACCCGACCTAATGCTGGATGTGAAGCTTAAACAATAGTGCTAATTACCCTGTGTATTACGAAACGCCTGTGGAACAGAAACATGACAGTGAAGCAAGAGACAACAAACATCAAAAGTAGAGTCATTAAAGTACAACATGCAAACCCACGCAATTCTATGAGGGCAGAGACACCTACTGTACTATAGATGTAGGGTCAAATTTTGTTTCTGACCAGTCAGATTATTGGGCTGCATCACTTAAATAATCATGGTTAAAAAAATCTATAGAGAACTCACAGGATTGGGACTAAACTGTTGTGTGTCCATAAGAAAACCACTTGTTAGTGAGACTAATCAGAAAAAAAGACTTCAATTTGCTGGGGAGCATTAAGACTGGACTTATCACCCAAATGAGGACGTGTTCCCTGCTGAGTCTCCTCACACAATTTATGCTCAATTTCCCAATTTTCTTTATGATTCTGTAAAAATCTGCTTTGCAAAAATGACCACTGTAAAAAGAACAATATGCCTCCGAGTGGCGCAGTGGTAAAGTGTTCGCCCTATCATCCGGAGATCGCTGGAGGTGCTGTAACCTCTCGCAGCCGGAGGTCTAGAGAGAGCTGATTGGCCGAGCTCTCTCATACCTCATTTCCACTACACTGGTGCTGGTGCCAGGTGACGGTGCTAGTGCTCGGCCGGTGCTGGACTGGGAACCACCGAGAACCGGCCCGCATTTACACTAGACAGGAGCTCAGTGGGAGCTGCATGATAATACGTCACAGGCCACGTCCACTAAACAGAAACGAACATAGCCGAAGTCAGTTTACTGGTTATTCTCCAAACTATGAAAATGTATTTCGGTATCCAAAGGCAGCTTATTCGACGCTGAAAGAGATCGGTATAAACGAATTGCTAAAAGCGCTTTTGTTTCGTCCGTGCTCCACATTACGGACTTTGGGTGTCCACCTTTTTTTTTAAAACGCTCCCTATAACTCCGCCCACCACTCGTGACGTCACGGGTTCTCGCAACTAGACCAGCAGAGTTTAGGGGCCGGTTCGGTGCTTATTTTAGGGCACTGGCACCAATTTTTTTCTGTGGAAAAGCACGGCACTGGTTCCAAAACCAGAGCAGTGGAAATGGGGTATCAGAGGGGAGGGATGAGAGGTACTTCGTGCTCCCACATTAATCACGGCTCTACAGCCAATCAGGGGAGTCTGTGAGCTCACGCAAGCGGAAGGAGCGGATAGCGCTGTCCTCCGAGAGTGTTACGCCGCCCCCAACGGTGTGTGAACGAGCAGTTTGAAAAGATGCATTTGGCTGGCGTCACGTGATTCGGAGGAAACACGTGATAGTCTTCGGCGCTCCCGACTGAATGGTAGTAGTAGCCTTAATGTGGGAGCCCCCTAGTGACGGGGAGGAATTGGACACGACTAAATTAGGGAGAAAATCTGGAAAATATCAAAAAAAGAAAGCACAATATAAATAACATTAAATTCAATTGAACTTTGGAGCGATGGAAGAAGTCCATGTTGTCTGATGAGTCCAGATTGAGTCCAGTCTATTTCAGAGTGATGGTGCATCAGGGTAAGAAGGGAAGAAGCGCATGAAGCGATTTACCCATCATGCATAGTGGCCACTGGATAATCCTCTGGAGGCACTTTAGTTGATCAGGTCTAGACTCAGAAAGTCAGCTGACGACCTGGATGAATGAATGACCAGGGTATCACATCTATAGGTTTTTCTTCTCTGATGGAACAGGTAAATTCCAGGACTTAAATCGTGAAAGAGCACCGACTGAAGAATCATGAACTGGTCACCACATTGTGTGCTGTAATCAAAGCTACAGGTGCCTGGATGAGATCTTAGATGCCAGAATATTTCTAGGAAAGTGTAAATAATTGGAATTACATTTAGAAAGTTTGATACAAAGCCATTAGAACAGCTTTGATTAGACTTTTTCTTACATTCTTCTCATCTCAATACCTTTATAGTTGTAGTAGTTTAATATGTGCAGTTTTGAACGACGCAGGACTCCAAGTGTGTGCACTATTCAAGAATCAGAAAATGCTGAAAACAAGCAAGGGGTGGAAAAAAATTAACCGTTTAGTGTTATAGAGCACTCGGAGCACACTGTTTAGACTTAACGACACAAAAGCGTGATGAGACTTCGCAAAGATACTCTGCCACGGCAGCTGAGAAAACAAATCAAGGACTTAACACAGAACAGATGAACACAATATGGGGAACAAACCAATCCCGGGACCAGAACCAAAGCAAAACAAACACAAGCACATGCATCTTTAACAACGGCCCCTAGACATTACAGTTAAATAAACATATTTCCTTTATTTTTCAGCATGTTGAAATTCTTCCCTACATTAATCACACACGTCCTTCAGACTCCGTGGAATGAGACAGATTGAAAAATGTTAGAGTATCCCTTTAATCGACAAGTAACAAAAGCTGAGCCATAATCTCCAAGAATAACTCGATCCATAACCACTAAAACTGTCATGATAGCGCAAAGGGACGCTAGACTACACTACCCATCATCCCCCAGCATGTCACATGTCACTAATCAATCACACCTGTGCCATCTTCCACCATGACTAGAGCTGTGTTCCATTCCCAAGTGCACTTCGCTAAGTGCTTCCTACTCTCTACTCCATGTACCTGTACAGAAACTGTCTGTGAAGGGAAATTCCCTCGACATAATTCCACCATTCGGAACACCCTGCAACGTCACCAGCGCAGACGGCACTTCCTCTGTGCGTTGCCATGGTAACATGGTAACATCTCAGATACCTGTCGCTGCTGCTACCGTGGAAATTTCAGACTATGGACATTAAATATTAAAACCAAAACTGATACTATTAAAATGTAAACCTAGTGTTAATTTGTGCACACTTTTGCACATTTATGGTCATTACATCTTCACATCCATGCATATTTACAAACTCCCCGGACATTTCTATTTAAATTCCATATCAATTTCCACAGCAGTTTCTATATTTTCCATATTTGTACAGCCATATTGTCTATATTTTGCACAGCTAATCTTTTTATTTAATTTTTTTTTTTTTTTTTTAAATTAGGTCTTATCTTCAATTTTTCTATATTTTATTCCATAATTTATTTCTTATTGATAATCTTGTTTTTATGGTCATGGGCAGTCGTATAAGCATTTCACTGCATATTGTACTGTGTATGTGACAAATAAAATTTAAATTTGAAACATGTGCTATTGAAATGTGTAAAACGTCTCAAATAAAGTATTTGATTCATTTACAAGATGTTACAAGATTTTTGTACAGATTACTATCCTGTATAATTCTGCGGATTTCTTGATTAAAGTAAAATGTGAATTATTGTGTCCTATTAATATGAGGTCGTCCTCGATAATAATGATAATAAATATATAACTCCTTTTTCGAGCTCCATTTTTTTAACGATCCAACGAGACGCAATGACTGCCGGGACATTTTTCGTTCCTTTTTGAAGTGAAGACCTGTTGTCCACTTGTTCCCTACACCGTTCGCTGTTCCCTTTGAACTAGGCAATTTCGCTCGCTGAGATTTGGAATCACACTTACAGTAACATGGCTAAACACTCTATGAAGTATACTTGGTAGGGTACGTCAAGCTCCTCAATCATCACTTTGATTAATAAATGTATCCCTCTTTACCCCTGAACCTGACAAAATCTATATTAGACCTCCGGATAATCCCAGGATTGCACCTGAGGCAATTTTTAGACTTCACTCTGCTGCAAGTCTGCATTTCATGTTGTAAGGTGACTTCATGTTCCCTGGGAGCCTTGTGGCATCTTCTACATGTGCTTGCAATAAAAGCTAAATGAGACACAGAGATATGTGCATGACTCTGCCTATTCCTGTAACAATAATGAAGATCCTTTCCCTGACATGACCGTAAAAAAATCAAATGAGCACTCCTGAAACAAAACCTCTGCATGGCAAATCACGCCCTAACTAACTGGGAGACGTCTCCTGGCATTTCGGCGGGGAGGTGAAAATGAATAAAAACTCATTAGAGTAAAGAAAGGTCAGACGAAATGTCATGCGGACAAAAGAGACTGATCAGTCTTTGTTCCGAGTCTGCTGTCATCACAGCCATGCGCACTCACGGCCAATTATGCCGGGTTTTTCATATTGATTGGCCTATGCTCTTACATAATTATTCCTTTGGTGAAATCTGTACATGGTTTTATGTAGGTCTCTACAACAAAGGGGTTTCCTTTTCATAAAATAATTCACAAAATATCTATTAATGATTAGGAAAAAAAGGAAACATTGTCACTATGTTGACATTGTCAATAAATCATTATTCATTTGTTGTCACTGTACATATCATCTGTTTTGCTAAACATAATTTTTTTAAAAAGCATGTAATTTGAACAAAGCCTCTAAAGTCCCAAAAGATCCTTTTTTTCTATTATTTTAATCTTGTTCATACAAGTCATAATCTTGTGGGAACAAGTTAATATCTTGTAGTGAATAAATTATTATCTTGTGTAAACAAGTGTTTAAGACATTCTACGGTTTGGTGTAGAAACCACAGGGGTAAGTTGTATTTACACTACAGTATATGTGGAACATGATGGCCTTCTTTGCTTCATTTAAACGATTTATTTGCTTTGCGGTTAGAAGGTGACCTGTGTGCGCACAAAATAACAACTCATTCCAACAAGCTAAATAATGTGTTCCCACAAGATAAATCATATTTACTAATATTTGCTTACAAAATAAGAATAAGATTTTCTTTTGGTTTTCATTTGGAAGAAAGAAAAATATGCTTTGCAACGATGGATAAGGGAAGATAATAGGATGATTCCACAAGATAAATAACCTGTTCTCACAAGTTATTATTAAGGGGTATCAAAAAGTTTCAAGATTATCTCAGTTTACAAACTTTTCCCCTGAATTTGGGGACGAATTCTCGATTCACAATGCGTCAAATGTCAAAAAAGTTGATGAGCATTGACGCGGTCAAGTTGTGGACCAGCCTCGCCTTTTTTGGTCGTGAAGATGATGGGCTTTTCCACTGTTGCTTCGTCTCAGGGTCGTACCCGTACACCCAAGTCTCGGTATCATCGGTAATGTTTCTCGACATGAAGGACAGGTCATCCACGACACGCTAACAGAGCTCTTTTCAGACTTTGATGCGATGTTCCTTCTGCTCCTGGGTCAGCAGCCTGGGGACAAACTTGGCACTAACATGGCGTATGTTCAAATCACATGTGAGGATTGCCTGGACTGTTCCTTATGACACACCGACAGTCTCAGCAATGTTGTGGATTGTTCTCCAGCGATCATCTGATCATCCAACGAAGCATGAATGCCACTTAAAACTCATTGCAGCATCACCGTGAATTTGTCCAAAAACGGCAGATTTGCCCATTTTCACGCAGAATTTCACATTCACTCTTTCTTGCTGTCCATGATGAAATAACAGACGTAGTAACGCACCTGGTCAGAATAGCACCAGTTGCAATGCTCCCAATGTACACAAAATGATTTCCAAAAGCAGATGTCTTTTGGCACTTACTGTACTTATGAAAATACTCACTGTGACTGCACAAGCACCCTTGTGCTGCCATCTGCTGGTGGGTTATAACACTAGTCTTGAAACTTTCTGATACTACCTCGTAGCTAGTTCCCACAAGACAAATAACTGGCTCCCATAAAATAAATAGCTGGTTTCCACAAGATAAACAACTTGTTCAGACAGAATAATAACTGTTCCCACAACTTTTTCACCAAAGGTAAATAACGTGTTGCCACAAGGTAAACAACTTGTTCTCACTAGATAACACCTTGTTCTCACTAGATAATAACTTTTCTGTACATTTACTGTACTAGTCATACGCCTGACTAACAATGTTTGCTAAAAGATTCTTCACAAGTTTAATATCTAGTCAATAACAAGTGTTTTCCATTGGGTACCTTTTGGGCTAGCTACTAAACCAAGTACTTTAACTATGGGGCACCAATGCTAGTCAGACCTGGCTTTAGCAAGGAAAACAAGCTAACTTTGTAAAATATAGTCAGTTATCATGTTAGCAACTTAACCTCAGTGTGTTTGTTCATGTTACGCAGGTAAACCAATTGATGCCAATTTATTTCGATGCCCATGGAACGGTAGCTTAGTGGTTAGCGCTGTCGCCTTGCACCTCCTTCTGTGTTTGATTCCTGCCTCCAGTCTGTGTGCATGGAGTTATGCATGTTCTCCCTGTGCTTGGAGGGTTTCCTCCCTTAGCCCAAAGACATGCAAATTGATTAAGCATATTGCTGTTCCCAAATTGCCCGTAGTGTGTGAATGAGTATTTGAGTGTCTGCCCTGCAGTGAATTTGCACCAGTCCAAGGTGTACCCCGCCTCATGCCCTAAGTCTCCTGGGATAGGCTCCAGGCCCCCTGCGACTCTGTATACAGGATAAAGCGGTATATAGTAGATGAGCCCAAGTGTGTGAGATGCACAAAGCAAGCAATTTCTTTTCCAATTTTAGCATGAAAAAGGCATGAAAACTCCTGGTTTGAAAAATCATCTAGTGCAGGGCTACATTTCAGCTAGACACTTCAATGCCTGATTAATGACATCATCGTTATGATAAAGACTATGAAAAGTGATATTGATTGTGCCCCATCAGCAAGACATGTTGGCGGAGTGGTTTTTTTGACGTAGCTCAGCATTCTCACTTCCCGTCACAGAAACCCCATGCGCTGCACATGACTGTGATTTCTGTACGCCTACACAATTGCTTCTGCTCATGAGGTAAGTATTAAGCGGTTCATGCGCTGTTTTAGGCATGTTACAGCAGGAAGACCACAAAAATTGTTTTTATTGTGCATTTCTACATGAATAAGGACAGGAACTGGGAAGAGCTGTGGTAGTTAACATGAACTTAGTGGCTACAAAGGGAAAACCCAAGAACAGTGCATAGTGAAAAATAAACTGGCTTGACATGTGCATCCTGTTTTTTTTTTTTTTGAGCCACACACACTCTCACACACACACACACACACACACACACACACACACACACACACACACACAGCACTGAAATATCCATTTCTTTCAAATCCATGAACAAAAACAAGGCATTGTGGTTTGCATGTAAGGATTACTTCCTCAAGCCTCATGCGCTCCCTGCCGCTTTCTTCGCTCTCTTTTTATTCGCCTTCTCTGGTTCCTCTGAAGTTCACATTCCATCCGTAGCCTGATCTTGCTCTCCCTCATGCCCATTAATGGCCCAGCTTTCTGCTACTCTTAATGCTCTCAGAAGCATAGCTGTGTATGCTCGGGGGGCGGTTTGCACTACTGACTCAAAATGGCTATGGATTACGCAGAAGGTGACCTGATCCTGAACTCGCGTGGAATCAGCAGCGAATGGTGAGCTGTGGAGAGCTTTTTTCGTTTGTAGTCCTGAGAAACAATTGTGCTCCTGAAGGCCTTGGCAATTATAAAAGCGATGAGATTGATTATAGGAATATGGCAAAGTAGAAGAAATGCTCAGGATAGGAAGTCTATATTAGTCATAAACAGATTTCTACTACAGGAACCTTTACAGGAAGGCAGAAATATTTGGCCTCAACAGCTGGACTGAGGTTTTCATCTCTTATGTTACTTAACTGTCCTGCTCTCAATTCATCCGGAAGGGGATTTGGGAAGGGTCTCACCATACACAGTCAACATATCAACAGCTCAACAGCTGCTAACTCTTATGAAGTTCTTTGCCTACAGTAACTCTACACATTTTAAATTCCACTGAAATACTAATTACTAATGACTAATTTGGAGTGGCGGCACGGTGGTGTAGTGGTTAGCACTGTCGCCTTGCACCTCCAGGGTCCGGGTTCGATTCCCCGGCCAGGCTCG
>JAOTQY010174773.1:0-12846 GCA_026413445.1 Dolichallabes microphthalmus | reverse complement strand
TCAATTTAACAAGTGTAATGTAAACAAGTTAGTTATTATGAGTATGGAAAACATCTTTTCCTGCATTTTTTTCTGCTGTCTGTTCTGAGGGAAGGGGCTGATTCAAAACCAGGGAGGGACCCGGAGACAGCAAGAACAAAGAGATGATATACCAGCACCAGCACAGGGAGCACAGTTTTTAGTTTAGATCTCATGTTTAGATTTTATTGTATGTTGAAGCTTGACTGTAAACAACATAAACAATGCAAGAAATAGTTTTGAAGAAAGATCTGCTTTGTCATTGAACCTGAGAAAAACATTGAAAATAACCATAATGGCGCAGTGTCCGAGCTACAATAATAATGAAAGAAGCAAAGTTTTTCACTGTGGGGACATCTCTTTATAAGTACAATTTGACTGTATTATTTGTGTCCCCTTCAAAAATTGTTCATGAGAAATTTTATATTTATTGTCCCCCCCTACTGTTAAATGAAATTTACGCCCATGCACTTAATGCGCATCATTGCAGAAAATGTCACAACTTCATTGTGCTGTTACTCCTTTTGAGCCGAATTTCACCAAATTGGCCGGCTCCCGACAACATCAGGTGTCCCATTAATGGTAAGTAGAATTATACTCTCTATAATACATCTAATTGTAATAATTTTAGATGCATAATATATGGTTATTGAGCGTTGATGACGTCATATTTAAATAATATGCGGCCCGTGAGACTTGAACTTGGACATAGTGCGGCCCACTGCAAAAAAAAGTTTGAGAACCACTGCCCTAAAGATTAGGTTTTGTTGTTCAGAAATAACTTCAGCGCTGTTATTTCAGCAAACTAAAATGTGCATACCACAGAGAATAATATACTAAACAGGAATTACATACAGTACCTGTTCCAAAATGTTGGACGAACGACCACAAACAATCCCTTTACAACCAGGAAGTACAGCAAATGAATCGCTTACCGACGCCAGCAAGGCAATGTTGATCAAAAGTGAACCCAAGAGTCTACAGTAGGTGGAAACTATAAGAAATAATAGTAAAAGCCCCAACCAATAGTCACAAAGAGGAAATATTGTGTATGGTGTTCATACCGGAGACGAAAACGATGGGCAAATGTGCAATGGATTTCTTGTTTAATTGATTATTTAAAAAAAAATGTGATTATGCATACACTTCGGCTGTAGTAGACCTGTGTAAGTCTGCCAATACCCCTTAATGACTAACTGTACTTGCACTTTTCTACGTTTTCACATGAGTGCACGCAATTTTTACACGGTCCCTAAGACGCACTTAGCGCGGCTCGGCTTTTAACAGGATTGTGCGCCTCCTAGAATAAATATTTTTGTTTATATCGACTTTAAAATGTCGAAGCATTTTTGAAGCACATTGAAGGCAAAAAAGTGGACATATCACAAGACCCAATATTCGTTCCAAACCTTCGTGTTGCATGTAGAAGGGGCAGAAAAAGCTGAATATCCAAAGAACATCGAACGGCAAACGAACTTTACCCCCGAAGAGGAAGTCACGTGCACAGCAAAAAGTGGGGCGTGATCTCCCCTTACCTTTATAACACCCCTCATGGCTAGCGTCTGGGCATGGCTGGACTGGGACCGGGGAGGGGCGGGGTGCGCGCGGTTGGAAGTGCGCGCGTTCAACATACGTTCAGCATGCGTGCCGAACCGTAGCTCAAATGGGCCGCGATTCGTGTCTCAGATACTCTACCGTTGCGGTAATAAATAAATTGGCCTAATAAACTTAATAATACAAAATTATGACTGACAGCTCCGGCCCAAAAATGTCCGTCGGCCCACAGGGCATTGCCCGCGGTATGCCCTATACAGGAAGTCCTGAGGTGACAGGAACTGAGGTTATGGCAGCACATATAAAAAGATTACAGTGCAAACTGTTGTGAATAAGGCACCCACCTTCACCCATCTAACCAAGATAACAAACCTGATGAAGCCTCAGCTCATCCTGCTACACTAAGAACAATTCTTATACAACAAGGAAAAGTGTAAGGCTTGTAGAATATTTCTATTATGCTAATCATAGTTATTGTTATTTGACAACCAGTAAAAGTTTTGCCAACAGATATGTTGGCGTCAATGTTACAATGACCTGGAATGGAGCTCTGGCTTACTGCCGAAAGTTTCATACAGATTGGGCATTCATGGGCAGTTTAACAGATAACAACGCAATGAAGAAAATAGCATCTGTTCAGAGTTGTTCTTGGATTGGAATGTACAGAAACATATGGAACTGGTCAGATGGGATAGAAACATCAAACCTCCTATGGCTTCCTGAACAGCCTACAAATGCTTATCTGTCTGACTGCTGTGCTTGACAGTAGAATGTTCAGTGAAACAAAATGTGATGAGCTCCGCTATTTCTTCTGTCAGAGTTGTTTTATGTGTTTTTAAAACTCAAAATGCACTTTGTAGTAAGATGTGTGTTTGTGTGTGTGCGTGCGTGTGTGTGTAAAATTATTTCTACTGCAGTCTATTTCTTCTGAACTTCTGCTTATTTGTTAACTTCATAAATAGTTAGCCAAGAGCACTAAGTAAATGATATAAACCACAGCCCATTTTGGTAAAATTTGAACCAACTGACCTATAAATTCTAACATGAATTTTAAACCTGGAAAACTTGTAAAAACTTGTAAACTTGTAAAATTGACATTCGGTATGGCTTCTTTTTTCCCACAGATGCCTCTTTGTTAAAGTTGGCTGTCTCTGTTTTTGTGTAAATAATTAATTAAATAATTAACAGTTTATATTGATCATACAGTATATGTGGTCACTTGTGTGTACTATTCCTGTAGGCTGTTATATACATTTTAACTTGCAAAATTAAAGATTACCACATATTTATTCCATTTCAGAAATCTGTATGAAATCAGTAGGATGTGCAGCTTTCTAATAAAGGACAAGGCATTGCGGTCTACTTAATGTGTATTGTTTGTGCTGAAATATGTTTAACTGCTTAAACATAAAGCTTTTCTTAATAAAGTGGTCATTATCATGTATATGATGGTTTAGGTAATAAGAGAAATGGAGTAACCCTAATACTGAGCAAAGAGTATGCTAAGAGTGAAGTGGAAGTGCGGAGAGTGACGAGTGTGAAACTGGAGGTAGAAGGGGTAATGATAAATGACATCAGTGCATACTCCACAGGTGGGATGTGATGTAAAGGAGAAAAAAGATTTCTGGAATGAGCTACCAAAAGTGGTAGTGGGTGTCCCCAAAGAAAGTAAGATTGGTGATTGGAACTGACCTTACTTGATATTTAAAAGAAGGGGACAATGGTTATGAGGTGAGGGGTAGGTATGGGGTACAGGAGAGGAACGACAGATTATTGTAGATTTGAAATGGCAGTGGTGGATACACATTTAAAGAAGAAATAGGAACAGAGGGCGACATATGAGAGTGGTGGAAGACGTACTCAGGTGGACTATTTGCTGTGCATGAGAAGATGCCAAACTGAGGAAGATTAGAGACTGTAAGATGGTTGCAGGGGATAGTGTAGCTAGAGAACATCAGATGGTGGTGAATTTTCAGGATGAATTTTGAGGTACAAAAGAAGAAAATGAGAGTGAGGACTGATTGGATGGTGGTAGAAACTCAGATAAGAGGTAAGTCAGGTACTGGGTAGTGGTGAAGAGATGCTGGACGACTAGGCAGCTACTGCAGAAGTGGTAAGGGGAAAAGCTAGGAAGGCATTTGGCATCAAGACAGAGAAAGGAAGATGAGGATAATTGTGGAAGACAGAGTTAGATAGAGACAAACAGTTTTGATGAACACAAATGTAAAATATACACAAATGACTCCATCTTTAACATTTTTCTGGCCCAATGCTAAAAAAAAGCTGTGTTTATATATAAAGGTCGAACGTAGCCAGCACACATTTAGCTTTGGTACACTCAAGAGACAATGTAGGCTAGGAAGATGAGTGTGTGTGCCTGTAAAGTTTTAAAGTTGCATAGTCGAATAAACAGTCCCTCTGTCTGTCCGCTGTGCTTCAATAAGCCTTTCTGGTGCCAGATACTGTACACATTGTGTGTTAGAAAGGTCTCTGTTTATTAACAGCAAAAGATAAAGTTTATATACTTTTGACCAAAGTCCTATGCCATTGACATGTTACCACAAAGAGCATAAACCATTGTAAATCTGAAGAACAAAAGAGTGGATGTTGAGGACAGATGTTCATTCAGAGACGAACCAGGAAATGTTGGCTCGAGTTACAGTAGAAGGGGAGGGAGAAAGAGAGAGAGAGAGAGAGAGAGAGAGAGAGAGAGAATGAGAAGGTAAGCATGGGAGCGTTAGGACCTTAAGAACAGATGCAAGAGGAGACAGGAAGGGGACATCATGGAAGATTTAACACGTAAATATCAGATCTTTGCATAAGAGAGTATAATTAACTTCTTTTATATAAAATAATTCACTTACAGCATCTGACACATATGGACCTTCAGCACTCTCTCACACACAACGATAAAGGGTCCAGAGCTGAAGGGCAAAATGTGATGACCACAGAAACCAGAGGTAGAGATGACGGATGTTGATACGGCTATGTAGACTAGGGCTATGTACAAAAGAGTTAGCAGTCTGTTATGTTATTAATGGACACTGAAACGCTTAAGTTATTCTGAAAAAAGCAGATCATCTGAACAGTTTTTCTATTTTTTTCTGAAAAGGCAGGGCTGTTTTTGTACTAACTATTGTATTTATAAATGAAAACAATGCTAAAGTCTTTGATTCTAGCAATGCAAAAGATCATTCAATACAAAACACTGACATTTTTACGGCTGTCCAAATGATTGATTAACACAAGACATGGGAAACAAAATTTAGTTATTCACATTCTCTTATCTGATATTATAGATCAACTTTTGATAAGTAACTGTTTTATTTTACAAATAGAGTCCTAAAATGAATCACAACTAACTACTAAAATTATATCAATACATTGTCACAGAACAATATAATTCAATTTTGATAAATAAAATAAACAGATAGAACCATAAAATTCTAAAAGGACAAAGTGCTGTAACTGCAAATTGTAAAACTGTAAATTGAACATGGAGAAAATGACTACCACATAAATTGTTTCTATTTTAAAGAAAATTGTCTTCGACTGGTACACACTGTTACTGTACATGCAGTCCCTACTATGGATCAAGATATTCTGTAAGGCCTCTCCTGACCCTCAGCTCTTAAATACGTCTGTGTGGCTAGCTGGTTGTCCTTGTCATACTGAATTGCCTCAGTGAGACTGTTCTCATCCATTGTTCCCTTGGTGGCCTCACAGTAGTTATGAAGCTCGAAACAGACTTATATAACAAAGGGAAGGTCATTTAGATTAATGTCCATCAGTTTGAATTACTATTCTTACTTTACACAAGGACAGTCCAAAATACTTTTCCTGAAGACTTCACTCCTTCATTAGGTAGGAGGTAAAGGGTATGCTGGGTCCCCAATAAGAAAAACTGAAATGGTTTCCATGTGTTCTACAATTAGTTTTTCAAATAGGTGTCATTTTTCAAATGGGTGTTCAGCAAAGAGTTTACAAAAATGCGAGCATCTGGCTATTTAATTACGACAGCAATAAATACATACAGTATGACTTGTCTGTTTTATATAATCCAAATGCATTAAATGTTTTATGTAATCTCCCTCGTCTGCTTAATAGTGCAGTGTGCATGCAACTTTTTTGACAACACTGACAGATGATCTCCAGAGGTGAGAAACACGGATCCATTTATGGATTTGACTTACAGTACATTTTCCTGAATCACTCACTAAACAGATCCGAGTCTCACTTGAGTCAATAGGAATTCTGACTGCATTTTCCTATGGTCCCTCCATTAGAGGGCACTCACCGATCCACTCACCGAACTCATGAATCACACACACACACACACACACACACACACACACACACTTGATGAATCAGCCAGGACGTATAGTACATGTATAGTATTTTGAATGTTTTAATACACTCTTTTGTTTCTGACCATAAAACTACAGTATGAATGACTAAAAATCAAGATTCAGTGCCAAATGTTTATTTTAATGACAAATGCACATAGAATAAAATTTAGACAACAAATATAACAAAATGTAAAAAGTGCAAATCACTTAGAATTAGGCCAGTAGGCTAATAGGGATATATTAAATATAAAAATAATAATATTACCTGAGATAAAGCATCACACACGTAATATCCCCAAGGCCGATACATATGCCAGGGCGTTTTATATATATATATACACATTTGTTATAATACACAACTACATCACACCAACGTAACACACAAATAGATTCAAGTGCAATAACACTTGTTAAAGTGCAGCAGTTTGTGGTGTCATTATGATGCCTGCTTGCTTCTGCCACGGTCCCTTTATTATGGGCACTCAACGAATCCTTAGAATCTACCAAATCCTTGGACACGTGGAGTCCCTCGTATCCGGCTGTTTCACTACATGCTGCAAGTTCAACGTATCCACTTAATCCCACTGTTCAGATGAATCAGTACACATGATTTTAAGGCTCTTATGTTTTTTACCATGCAGGAAGGTTTTTTAACAACTCAGTTAACAACTGCTTCCTACATTTACTAGCCAACAACTACTTAGAACAACTGAGTGGTGTAATTTTCAGTTTGTATTTTTCTATGTTGCTGTTAGCAACAAGATACTTGTTCTATATCTTAGATACTTGTTCTAAGATATTCATGAATCCTGAGTCATATTAAGGATATCACACACACACACACACACACACACTTTTCACTCTTTTTTTTTTTTTTTATATCAAGGATCCTTCGTACATCCCCTTCCTACCTGATCACCATGGGCTCTAGAGCCTTTAGCCGTACTG
The DNA here is from genome assembly GCA_026413445.1 of Dolichallabes microphthalmus. Classification (NCBI taxonomy): domain Eukaryota; kingdom Metazoa; phylum Chordata; class Actinopteri; order Siluriformes; family Clariidae; genus Dolichallabes; species Dolichallabes microphthalmus. Next base: position 5,977 of record JAOTQY010174773.1, on the reverse strand, counting down.
CTCCTCGTCTTTGGAATTCTCTCCCTGTAAAAATCTGTAACATAAACCATTGCACAAAATATCTTCATAAACTTCATAAACAAATCAAGGCGAAATTAAAAGCCAAAACTTCAGTTTCCCTGAGAAAGGCTTTATGGAAAATCTTCATGCTTGAAGGAGCAAAAGCTCCATTTTCAACAACCTTAAACTGCATTTGTATGTGAATGAAAGATCAAAACACAAAGGAAAATGTCAGTTTTTTAAAATACACAGCTATGTGTGGAAATGGTCTGAGTTGCCAAGCCCATCTGTTGGTCATATGTCACCTGTTTTTGACGACTTCTTTTGTTTGGCCTAAATGCAGGAGAAAACACTAAAAGCACATGTCTGTTTCTTAACGAACCACATGGCAACGGTTCACATGGCAACCTTTAGTACAGTGTAGAACAAATCAGTCAGGTGTATTGTGGACAAGGAGAAGGCGTCAAGGACATGCAAAGAGAGATGTCGACACTTACCACTTGAGGGCAGTCAAATTCAATTATTACTTAATTACAAACTTTTTATTTTTATTTTTTTTTAGTAAAAATTTACATTTTAGCTTTGAGGTTATAACCACTGGAAGAAATTTTGTATTTGTCCTTACATTAAAATTAGTTTATGTTAGAATATAGTCTCTCAAGAACCCTAACTATTGTGTGGCATGATTATTATCTTCAGAAATACACATGATGGGTTTGTAAGCTACAAAGTTTAGAAATATGTATAACAAAAGAAAGGTATTGTCTGTACATTGGTCAGAACTCGCTCTTTTCTAATGATATCTTTACGTTTTATACTTTGGAGGACCCGAAACCAGTCTCAGAAAAAAAGCTTTCTGTCTGTATGTCAACATATCTGTGTGCATGTCTGTATCTCTGAGTATCTATCCAGCCGATTTTGTCACAGCAAAATTGGTCAGACAGAAAACTGTCTGAAACTTTGCTAGTCTTTCGATATTAGCCTGAAGTTAAATCTGTGTAAGAAATTGTTGAGTAGAAGGGACGTTATGAGCAGTTTTGTGCCAGAAATTTTGCCCTCGAGGTGGACGTGGCTATACTCGTCACTAAACAGAGTCAGTAACGTGATAGTTTAACATAAGTTAAGCAGACAGAAATTGCTGTAATGCTCATACAAAATGCCCAAATCCTCACCAAACACAAACAATCACAGCATAGCTTATTTCAAAAAAGGCATGTAACTTTTGAAAACTTAATCTTTAAAAATGAATGGACTCTTTACCTGTCAACGATGGGTACTAACACTAGTCCAAAATATTTCTTGAGGTACATATCATGTATCATCAGGTGTTACATTATTTTAATGGTGTATCTCAATAAATTAGAATATCACTTAAACGTTTCATATTTCGTTTTATTTCATCAATTCAATTCAAAAAGTGATTTTAAAAAGTTAATTACACACAGACATATATTTAAAGTATTAATTTTTTTTTATTTTAATGATTATTGCATACAGCTAATGAATACCCAACATTCAGTCTCTCAGAAAATTAGTATACTATTTATAATAAGTTGCTCTGATTCAGCTCATCTGTGTTGTTGGATCTGTTGTCTCACATCTTCCTCTTCACAATACCCCATAGATTCTCTACTGTGTTTGGTTGGGGTGAGTTAGCTGCTCAATCAAGCACAGACATACCATGGTCCTTAAATCAGGTGTTAGTACTTTTTGGCAATGTGGGCAGGTGCCAAGTGCTGCTGGAAAATGAAATCAGCATCTCCATAAAGCTGGTCAGCAGAGAGAAGCATGAAGTGCTCTAAAACTTCCTGGTAGATGGCTGCGCTGACCTTGGACCTGGTGAAACACAGTGTACCAACACCAGCAGATGACATGGCACCCCAAACCACCACTGACTGCACAAACTTTACACTTGACCTCAAGCAACTTGGATCCTATGCCTCTCCTCTCTTCTCCAGACTCTGGGACATTGATTTCCAAATGAAATGCAACATGTATTTTCATCTGAAAAGAGAACTTTGGGCAACTGAGCAACAGTCAAGTCCTTTATGTCCCTAGCCCAGGTAAGATGCCTTCAAGATCTCTGACATCATTTAAGAGTGGCTTTGAATTGACACAAGGAATGTGCCATTTTAGCCAATGCACTGGACACACCTGGTGGCTCTTTAGGCACTGACTCTAGCTGCATTCCACTCCTTGTGAATCTTCACCAAATTCTTGCATAGGCTTTGTTTTACAATCCATTCAAGGCTACGGTTATCCCTGTTTGCTTGTGCACCTTTTTTCTACCACCTTTTTTCGATTATCATCTTCTGGACATCAGTCTTCCCCATGATTGTGTAGCATAATGAACTGAACTGAGAGACAGGTTAAAGGCTCAGGAAACCTTTCCAGGTGTTTGGGTTAATTAGCTGATTCAAGTGTGAAACCATGAGTCTCTATTATTGAAATCGAAACCTTTTCACAATATTATAACTTTCTGAGATACAGAATTTTGAGTTTTTATTAGCTTTAAGGCATAATTATCAAAATTACAAGAAATAAACACTTGAAATATCAGTACGTGTTTAATGAATCTACATAATGAGTTTCACTTTTGAATTGATTTACTGAAATAAATCAACTTGTCAAGCAGAGAATCATTAAGGCACAAGAGAATGTTCCACAATGTGCTATAGAATTTTAATAAATAAATATAAAATTTTTATCTATATGATGCATATTTAACCCAATAATTTACATTCATGAAGCAATTAGCTTGTTATTTCTGTCTTTTTTTTCTTTTCTTTATTTAAGGGATCTTCGAGCAGCTCTCCCTCTTCATACCGCTTTCTCAACTCATCCAGTGGGTGTGTGTGGAGCAGGGCGGGGCTACGGATATCAACGAGCCTGTGATTTGCTGTCTGAGGCGCTTCTCTCTTTCGGATTAGCTCGGTAGTGCGGGCAGGTGGGCGGGGCTTAGTGAGAACGCTCATCTGCAAGTGCGGTTTAGGTTAGCGGCACGAGCGCAGGAACGAAGGGGGGCGTCAACTCACGGCGCAATAAAACAAACAAACAAGCAAAACAAAACTTTTATTTCACCTAGCATTTCCGAGCAGAGTAACCACGGTGTCGGATCTTTTGCTTCTTTAATTCACGTCTGAGTTGACCGCTGACTCGCACACTAAATGGCCAGCCCTGGTTCGGATGCTAGACGGCAGCTCCATCCGCAACATTTACACAGCGAGGCCGCCGCAGAACCGGCCGTGCGAGAGGCCCGGAAATGGATAGAGGTACATGCTGTTTAAGTTTGCGACGTCAGTGAAGGCTGCGGTGTTTGAGGTTATCCCTGTAATGCTGCTTTCACTTAACGCCTGTGTGTGTGTGTGTGTGTGTGCGCGCGCGCGTGCCTGCGTTTGTTTACAGAGTTAATGCTGGGTGTATCATTATTCCCAAATTACAGTTATGTGAATTATAGCGAGATATACTAATCATCTGTTGAGGGGAAAAAAATCACAAGTCATCATAAACTCACGTGATGAACACTGGAGCCCATCTGTAATGTGTGTGACACATTTTGCTAATGAAAGTGTTTATTTATTTCTTTGTTTGATTGTTTATTTGTTTATCGTCACTTAGAAAAACGTTGGTGTTTAAAGTAAAATGTGATACCAGCTAAGGTACAGCCAACTTTCACGACCCAGGCTGAGTTAATCAAACTGGAAGACCATATTGACCAGCTAATAATGTAGGGTCTGTACAGTACTTCTTGTTACATCAATGTATTGACTAATGAATGATTTGCTATTTCCCAGTACTGGGGAAAAAAATACTTGTCAATAATGTACGCACACTATATGGCCACATGGATATAAATGAATAACTATCATGCTCCTACATAGCTCTTTCCCAATCCGTGGACACAAAAATTCGAGGCACATCTTTGCTCAATCTAAAATAACTGTATTCCATTAACATTAACATTACCACTTCCCATCACCGTGATAAAAAGGTCCAGACATGTTCCAGCATAACATCATGCTTTGCTAAAGTTGGAGTGGTAGATATTAAGTGTTCTGCACAGAGACCTGACCTTAGCCTTACTTTGGGCTGAACCAGAAAGCTGACTGCACACCAGGCCTCCTGACCCAACTCAAGTGCTTCATCTTGTCAAGGCTCTTGTGGCTTAATTAGCACAAATCCTCACATCAGTGATCCACATTTTGTGTAAAGCTCTCTCAGAACAGTGGAGGCTATTATAGCAGAATGTATGTTTATATATGTTCCAGAAAGTGGAACTAAACCTGGCATGACATTTTAAAATAAGATATGAATTCAATGTTCGGGTGTCCACATCCTTTTGGTCATATAGCATGTAATTCTTTTCACTGGCACTTATGAGCTGGCAAAGATGGGGTATCAGTTTGATCAGCTCAGCCTTTTCCCAGTGAACTCTTATTTGTGAGATACTTTTCACATGGCTATTTATGCAGAAGACAGGTGGGATATTAATGGACTGTTTAATTAATGTTAATGTGAAACTTTTGATCTACATTGTTAAAGATTCAAAACAAGACTCAAGAAGGTTAGAGAACTCAGCAAATATCCTGAAGGCCTAAACCCATCTCCTTGATTCCTATTTGCCTAGTGCTGAGCATAATAACTATAATTTAGATCCCTTGATGTTACTGTTTACCTTGTCATTTTACCATACTCATTTTGTCTCAGTCACGTATGCAATTTTATGTTTTATATCTTTGCCAGGTCTTTGGCTCTCATTTTAATGTCAGGATTAAACCTTTTGCATTGGCAAAAGTTTTGGCTTATTGTTACAAAGCCAGTGGCTTGTGTATACATTGTGTCTGGCTGCTGTGGTTTTGGCATGAACCTGGGATTGCTTTTTATACTGTTGGGAGGAGTTGTATGCCTCTGTTTGTTTACTGTCTCTTCAATCATGCAAACGTGTGTAAACAGATAATCAAGCCTATGATCACAACTCACCATCTGAGCAAATTATGCTTTTATGAGAATCATTGTAGCATTCCATATTGTGAGATTAAAAATAGTCATTCTGTTACTTACAGGCTTCCAAAACTTTCACAGGATCCTTTATGCCAGTGCAGGTCACATGACCCTTGACATATCTATTATGCAATTAAGAAATTCTCCCTGGAGGAAAAAAAAAAGCTTGAACTTTAACTGTTTTCTCTGGCACACTGGCAATAACTTCTGATGAGGTTTAAGCAAGGCATCCTGTTTTATTTATTAAACACAAATAAAAATTGCATTTTTTATCCATTTATAGCAACATGTGATGTTGGTGAATGTCCATAAGTGTCCAAGTTATTTCTTGTAATCACGTTGAAACAAATAGAGACTGGAGGGTCTTTCCCCCACCCTGCTCTTTTTTTTTGTCTCTGGAAGTAAATAAGTCTTGATAATGACAACACTGACCATTACAAGGCACTGATACTGAAGACTTCTTCCAAAAATGTCTGTTACCTATACAAAATACTCAGATTATAGCAAAAACCTGGTGGCTTAATTTGGCATTACCATATACAGTGCCACATTACTAAGGTTTTGATTGTCACAACTTACCATTTTAAGCATGGTTGTTTTTTGTTATTCTATTGGCCAGGAATTTCACAATTAGTGCATCCTTACTATTTAGGGTTGCAACAGTAAAATCAAGCAGAAAATGATTGCGTGTGTGAACTCGGATTCATCCTTCCATCTTCATAAAAATGACAAACCGGATTCCAAAAAAGTTGGGACACTAAACAAATTGTGAATAAAAACTGAATGCAATTATGTGAAGATGGCAAATGTCAATATTTTATTCAGAATAGAACATAAATCACGGAATAAAAGTTTAAACTGAGAAAATGTATCATTTTAAGGGAAAAATATGGTGAATCAATGTCATGGTGTCAACAAATCCCAAAAAAGTTGGGACAAGGCCATTTTCACCACTGTGTGGCATCTCCCCTTCTTC
>JAOTQY010174708.1:0-12865 GCA_026413445.1 Dolichallabes microphthalmus | reverse complement strand
CATAATGCATTGCAAATTACAGCAATAAATTGTAAAATGGCAAAACAGTAAGTTTCTGTATAATTTTGCTGTAAAAATACATCAATTTGTTACAGTGTACTCTGATCCACCATGATGTTACCTTCAGACCTGGGCAGGGTACGAGCTTCTCAGCAGCTTGAATGGGGCCTTGGCTTGGTTTGATCATTTAATCTCTTCATCAGTGTCCCATTTGATGACTCCCAAGGAACAGGATGATAGCACAAACATTCTTCACTGGGTTGTTGTTTTTTTTGTTTTGCGTGTGCAGGCATGAGTGTCAGCTTTAGTGGGTTTGAATATGATAATAGAATAAGAAGCACCATGTTTTGTAGTTTTTTAGGTGCTAGCTTGATTGGCAGTAATTCTTGATTCTCTTCTTGGAATCAACTGGGTGTAACTTTGGCTTATCTCTGAAACACAGCAAGACGGCTCCCATTTCTGTTTCAGAGGTGTTGATGAATGTGGGTGAATGTTTCCTAGTGCCTTCTTGACTGCCCCTATCTTACCCATCTAATGGGAAGAGAGAAGATGAGGACGGGCAATGGAGCTACACTGTGTTACCAAAAGTATTTACTTGACTGCTTTCACATGTCGCTCCTGAGCCATTGATCCAGACCCCCTGTTCCCCTTTGGACCTGCCTGACTCGTCCTGGTGTCCCTCTTCTGGTTGGAGATCTCGTCACATGGATGACAAACAAGTATGTAAAACAATTCCCGCTATCTAATATCACCCAGATGAGGATGGGTTCCCTGTTGAGTCTGGTTCCTCTCAAGGATTCTTCCTATCACCATCTCAGGTAGTTTTTCTTTACCACCGTCACCCTCGGCTTGCTCATTAGGGACAATCTGATCATTTTGATTCATACACATTTTCTCACATTTCCTACATATTTCCATAATTTTCCTATATTTTCCATATTTTCCATCATTTCTGTAAAGGTGCAAAAGTACACTGTGACAATGACCATTGTTAAAACCCCTATGAATTGAATAGGCCTTGAATTGAATATGCATGTTAAGGCAGGTAAGCAAAACCTTTGGTAATATGTTGAAGGAATTGTTTTTGATGAAAACAACTATTTTTATGTGCACTCTGGAGACCCAGAGGTTTTATTAAGATTCTGGCCGTTTTCACCTGTCCAATCACAGAACAAACTGGTGGCAGTAGGTTAAATTTGTCCTTAAACCATACCTTGTCTTCTCCCAGAAAAAAAGCTGACAGAGGCAGGTATAATGGATGGATGGATGGATGGATGGATGGATGGACGGATGGATGGATGGACGGACTGAATACTGCTTTAATGTTTCTTGCATGTATTAAACCATGACTTGCTGCTCAGTGAGGGAACGGGCATATTTGCGTTTGCAGAGGTGGAATGTCCCTGGGTAAGATCTCAATGGAGCAATTATAAGGGCAACAAGCGGTAAACTGCTGGTTATGCTTTTAGTGAAGACCTCCCAAACAACTTGGTATTCTGAAGAAATGTTGATTTGGGTCGTGCTTTTCATGCTCAAGATAGTTATAGATGCTAGCATCTACACAGACAGTGCTATTGGCGCTGAAATGACCAGTGAGTGATTTATTTTTTTAACCAGTAGGGTTGCAGGTGGTGCATGTGTAACCAGGCTGACTCAGAGTCAACCAATGCTGGCAAAGTTGAAATCAAGCAGGGGAAATGGTTGGAGAAGAGTGGAGGCAATGGAGTCACTGTAGGAAGGTTTGCATGGGTCCATGACCATGTTTTATGAGTTCAGAGGTGTTGTAGGCATGAGATGTGAGCATAGCTCCTTGGAGAGATGGGTAGTTAAGGAGCTGGTGAGCTCAATGATCAAGTAAGCTTAATTACCAAATCCAGCTCCATTTTCTCATCTCGGCTTACCATCTCCTTCAAGTTTAAACCCAGACGTAGCTTTAAGAGCTAGCTAATTCCATTTGCTCCCGGTGGTGAAAGTGTGGGATTCTACTGCAGACTCTGACCTTGAGACATGGTGAGTAGTTCTTCTGTTTCCAAACCATTTACCTAACTGAAACTGTTGAATGAATTGTTTTTTTCTAAGAAGTAAGCTGATCTTCTGCATGAATGAGACCACATCCGTAGCTCCCCAGCATACTTATCTGGATATGCAGTACAATCGCTGAACATGAAGACCATCATGTAAAGATGTGGTTGTGGTGGACATGGCTTGAGAAATCACTAAGTTTGGTGTTGTTGCTGCTCTCTGGGTCTGCTGCAACCACATGCTGGCAAAGTAATTTATCGGAAACGAGGACTGGATGAAAATGCAGCTAATGGCATTATATTGAAAAGGTGGGCAAACAAATCTAAAATACAATTCAAACACATAATAATGAAAAAAGAGGCAGGGAGCCAGGTGATATGCAAACAACACTATACGGACAAAGCATTTAAAAAAACAGGAATAGCAACCAAGACAACAAAGTCACAGTCCCAAAAAGGCAGGTAAAGGGTACACTGAGGACGACTTCATCCAATTATGTCATAGAGACGTGGCCGATACATGCCTTCTTTAACCGAAAACATAGAATGAAATGGTGTGTACTTTGTGGCCCAACCTATCCCAAGACTCTTCGCAAGCTGGGGCAGAACCCAAGGATATTAAAAAATAATATATTATAAAAATAGGCGGCACGGTTGTGTAGTGGTTAGCACTGTTGCCTTGCACCTCTAGACTGTGGGTTCAATTCCTGGCCAGGCTCGATTCTATTCCAAAATCACTACAGGATGCAGGATGTGCGAAACCTAAAAAAAACAACATTGCATGTGATCTGCTCTGTGAATTGAAACGTAATGAATCCATCAGAAAGACACACAACTTTGTTCAGATTTAGACTTTTGCCAAGTTATAGCTCCACTTGTGGCCAAGTGACTGATTAATGGCCTTCTCTCTTTTCTCATCATGAATACTCTGTTGTTTAAAAACTGAACAGCAGAATAAAAGGTTGGACCACACTGAGGTCAACTCTAAATCCCTCAGGCCAGCGTGAAATCAGACACGATGCAGAAAGATTTTAAACTTCAGCTGAAAGTGCGTTGAGTGTGCACGTTCCTTTGCATAATCATTCATGTCCGTGACAATCTGTCCCTCACTCACACACAGAGAAGAACATAAACAAGAACCGTGCCAAAGCCACACCGGTCACACGCCGGCTGCGTGGGCACACTCCGCTGCCAAGGACAGCTGGTTTTTCCTCCAGTGATTTAGTAGAATTGGATGCAACATCCAAACTGCACAGGACAGAAAAAAATGTCTCCTCCTTTCTGGCCTCACGCCTGAGGGACGAGCGTAGTCCTGAGTTCAACGCAGGACCTTTTACCTACATTCCCATGGACTGAAAGCTAGACACAGAGCGCGGAGACCGCCTTCTCACTTGCTCCATAAAACCAGACCAACCAATCAGAAATCAGTTCCCTGTTGCCATCCTCAATGAGGAAGAAACACGGAGACAAAAACAAGGAGGGAAGTCCATCATGTGCTGAGCACATCTCAAAATAGTCAAATCAACACTTTAGTTTGGTGTCTGAAGCAACCACACACACACACACACACACACACACACACACACATACAAGCTTGAAGAAAACACATTTCATTTAAGGATTATTTGAGCATTATATGGTTTCTGAAAAGTTTCCTACCTACCTCATCACAACATAACAAAAAACAGTCTGTTTAACTGTTTGTTTGTTTGTTTGTTTGTTTGTTTGTTTGTTCTTTCCTATTAGAGTTGCTATAGAACTAAGGACGGTTTTTAACCCGGGGTTTAAAACACAAAGTTAAATATCTGAACCAATAAACTGTAAAATAACAGCTAGAAACAAATAGAAAAACAAATAAGTATACATAAGTATAATAACATCAGACACACCAGAAGATCAGAAAAACATCGTCTGGTCTGATGAGTCTCGATTCCTGCTGCGATATTCAAATAGATAAACAACATGAAAGCGTGGATCCATCCTGCGGTGTATCAGCGCTCCAGGCTGGTGCTGGTATGATGATGGTGTGATGATGGTGTGATGGTGGTGTGAGGGTGGTATGATGGTGGTATGATGGTGGTGTGATGATGGTGTGATGGTGGTGTGATGGTGGTATGATGGTGGTGTGATGGTGGTATGATGGTGGTGTGATGGTGGTGTGATGGTGGTGTGATGATGGTGTGATGGTGGTATGATGGTGGTATGATGGTGGTGTGATGGTGGTGTGATGATGGTGTGGTGGTGGTATGATGGTGGTGTGATGATGGTGTGATGGTGGTGTGATGGTGGTATGATGGTGGTGTGATGGTGGTGTGATGGTGGTGTGATGATGGTATTATGGTGGTGTGGTGGTGGTGTGATCGTGGTGTGGTGGTGGTATGATGGTGGTGTGATGATATGGTGGTGTGATGGTGGTATGATGGTGGTGTGATGATGGTGTGATGGTGGTGTGATGGTGGTGTGATGATGGTGTGATGGTGGTGTGGTAGTGGTATGATGGTGGTATGATGGTGGTGTGATGATGGTGTGATGGTGGTGTGATGGTGGCGTGATGATGGTGTGATGGTGGTGTGATGGTGGTGTGATGATGGTGTGATGGTGGTGTGATTATGGTGTGATGATGGTGTGATGATGGTGTGTGGTGTGATGGTGGTGATGGTGTGTGATGATGGTGGTGTGATGATGGTGTGATGGTGGTGTGATGGTGGTGTGATGGTGGTATGATGGTGGTGTGATGATGGTATTATGGTGGTGTGGTGGTGGTGTGATGGTGGTGTGATGGTGGTGTGGTGGTGGTATGATGGTGGTGTGATGATGGTGTGATGATGGTGTGATGGTGGTGTGATGGTGGTATGATGGTGGTGTGATGATGGTGTGATGGTGGTGTGATGGTGGTATGATGGTGGTGTGATGGTGGTGTGATGGTGGTGTGATGATGGTATGATGGTGGTGTGATGATGGTGTGATGGTGGTGTGGTGGTGGTGTGATGGTGGGATGATGGTGGTGTGATGGTGGTGTGATGATGGTATCATGGTGGTGTGATGGTGGTGTGATGGTGGTGTGATGGTGGTATGATGATGGTGTGATGATGGTGTGATGATGGTATTATGGTGGTGTGGTGGTGGTGTGATTGTGGTATGATGGTGGTGTGATGGTGGTGTGGTGGTGGTATGATGGTAGTGTGATGATGGTGTGATGATGGTGTGATGGTGGTATGATGGTGGTGTGATGGTGGTATGATGGTGGTGTGATGGTGGTGTGATGATGGTGTGATGGTGGTGTTATGGTGGTGTGATGGTGGTGTGAGGGATTTCATTTCCTTGCCACACTTTGTGCTAATTAGTACCAGTTGAGCATGGATTAATTATCACAGCCAACCTGAGTATTGTTACGGTTGAAACACTGGTTTGTTGAACATGACGGTGAGGTCACTGCACTCACATGACCTCCACAGTCACCTGATCTCACTCCAGTAGAGCGGCTCAGCGACGCGGTGGGACGAGAGAGACGCATCATGGACTTGGAGCCGACAAACCTGCAGCGACTGTGTGATGACATCATAACAATATGGAGCAAAATCTCTAAGGAGTGTTTCAGCGCCGTGATGAATCTGAGGCATGACGAATTATCACGCAGTTCTGGAGGCAAACGTGATCCAACCCAGAATCCAAAACCAATCACTACTGCAAAAAAAAAAAAGTCACCACGATAGTGAATCGAGATGATGATGGTATCAGGAGGAAGGAACCTGAGAAGACGGATAAACAGAATTCCACAGTGTTGGAGAACTGGAGCTTCCTACAGAATCCACCCACAGCTGGATGTAATCACACAGGAACATGTTCATCACCGCGCTTCTAATCACCGTAATCAGTGTTTAGAGCACCCGAGGAACTGCACCGTCAACAGGCGGCTCAGTTCAGCACCGTGTTAAGGGTAAACACCTGGGCTGGACTATTCCCATAAACCATTACACTTTTGAAAAGCTCAAAAGCTACCTTAAAAAAAAAGCTGTTTATCAGACGTCTGTCTGTCAGTCTGTCTCTGTGCAGAAAGTATTGCCCCCCTCCCCTTTCCCCCCATCCATCTCTAGAAAGGGTGACCGCTGAGTAGCGAGGGAGCGGAAACGTAGTGAGAGAAGCTACTGGACTGCTTTCTTCTTTTTTTTTATTTATTTAAATTTTTGCTCTAAATAATAACATCTTCCAGAGAGATGAATTAGAATTTTGTTTGCTGACCCAGATTTTATTGCACACGCATAAAATCTCACTAAAGCATGAACCGAAGTGCGGAAACAGTGCTGCACATCTTGGTCAACTGTGCATATGTCAAGTGTTCTCGACATTCACCGTTATGTAACGCTTCACGCCTCGGAGTGACGGTCACGTCACCGTGCACGCCAGGGAAGACGTCTCAGCAACGCGCGGCCTATTTACGTGCTCCGTGTGTCTGTTTCCGCTTAATGCGGTTTGTATGCATGTGCATTTCAACCTTGAATATCAAGCACACCAACAATAACAACATGAACACGTGCTCGAAGGAGGAACAAAACAAAAGAACACGGTGGGGAAAAAAAAACAAGAGAAGAGGGAAGGGAGGGTGAGACGGGATGCTGCTCAGTTGCCATGACAACCACCGGATCGGGCAAGCTGGTTCTAATCGGCGGTCGGGTTGGCGGTGGTGGTGCTGGGGGGGGGGAAATAGTGTCAGGAGAAGCAGTGTTATGCAAGCGGAGACCACGAAGGGAATCTTAACAAAGAAATGGAGAAGGGAAAATTCCCGTAGATCGGTGCAAGACGTTTCACTACATGCCTTCATTCCATAATAACAGCATGAAGACTGAACGGCAGCAACACCCAGCCACTCATTACACATCACACACACACAAAAATATATGGTTTTTATTCACGTTAGATCAGCAGCGTCACCGTTCTTCACCAGCTTTTCTCATCTCTCAGTGTGTATATCTGTGCACTATGATAGATTGGTACCCCATTCAGGGTCACACGCCCTACAATAACCTCCAGGACTGGTCTTAAGCAGTATACACGATGAGTGAGTGAGTGAAAAATACACGGGTGGCCATTTTAGTGCCACTGAGATCAACTGCCTGATTCTGATTGGAATTTCCGACATTAATCAGGGGTAGATCAGTGGTTGGACAACCGGGTTTAAACCCCACCACCACAAGCACCACCGCTTGAGCAAGGCCATCAACCCTCGACTCCTCCAAATGTAAGGCGCTCTGGGTGAGGGCGTCTGCCAAATGTTGTAAATGTAAACAGCGTTCTGTTTCTTGTCTCCTGCACTCAGCTGGACCACTTTGTTTTTGTATTTTCAGATTCCCATTTTGTTTTTGATTGGTTTTTGCTACTTAAGCTGATAGTTTCCACCTGTCCTGATCCTGCTGCTTGTATTTCTATGTTGTTCATGAACGTGTTTCTGGTTCTGGTCACCAAGTGTTTATTGAGTCTACATCTGCACTGCTACCGTGCCACGCCCTCTTCCTTTTCCCAACACCACCAGTACTGTAGTAGTGTACTAGTAGTAGTGTGTGGAAACATAAAACTCACACAACAGCTACAAACAAAGTACAGGTGATAGATAGACATAAACATGTTATTATTAACATCCCAGACGTCTTCAGGACTAACGTCAAGGTTTATACTAAAATCCTCTAAAATGGAGTAATTAGAAAAGCCTTACCATTGAGATCTTAAGGAGTCGTGAGTTTTCGTTACTTTTCAGATGACGATCATACAAAAGTGCATTGATTGTCTAATCTAAGCCGAAGCATTCAAGCTGTCACTCATACCGTAACGAAACCGGAGCTCCACCCCACATAGACATAGGAAGGACACAAAGAAAACTATTCCACCAGGTTTACAGAAATGACTGGCAGGTCATCATGAAAGTGCTGATTGGTTAGCAGACCAAAGTGATTGGCGGTTTCCTGGGAAACAGCTCCCGCCCACTTGGTCTCTGGTCAGCAGATTCTTCTGCCTCATTGTTTCCAGCGACTCGAACAGACACACTTGTTAAGGACAGATTAGAAATGATCTAGATAACTAGCGAACATACTGCGGAGAATAGCACGCTTATAACCTGCTTATGATGTTTTGCTGCGTCCTTTATCCGTATTGTCTTCTGTACGTTTGCAAAATGCCATGTTTAATTGTGTTGTTTACTGTATATATTTGCATTACACAGGGTCGCAATGGTAGCGACTAGCTAGTGTAACTACAGAAGTAATTAATGATGCTAACAATGTGGCTCGTTATGTGTTTAATTAATGTCAGGTCTTCACTATTCATCTCTACTACATTGACTTCCATTGTGTTTAAAATACAAAATATTGTTTATCACTGACTCAGGCCGATAAATATCATGAAAAATCGGGTTCTTTATGAAGTACGTGTGCTTTTGCACTTAAAGTACATTTTAGAGCATGTACTCAGTACTTCTGTATAAGTATAGAAATGTAACTGTTACTTCTACTTGCAGTGGAGCGCATTTTTAGCCAAGTACTTTTACTTGAGTATTGAGTTTGTATACTTCTGTCACCTCCGATCATCTGTAATGTTAAATGAAAATTGGGGTTCATTTACCAATTAGTGCTTGGGCCCCAACTACTATTGCTTGTTTATTAAAATCAGTGTGTAACTCCTAGCCAGTGGAAGGCAGAGTGGCATTAACGGTACTGCTATTATTCTTATTATAAATACAAACAAAGCTTATTTCTGCTGGTCATTTAGCTCAGCACTCAATGTGTAGACACAGCTGGGAGAAAAAGCCCACAGCATCAGCGCAGATGATTGGAATCAGCGAGAGGAACCTGTAAGGAACGCTATGGAGCAATCACGCTGAGCTTCCTGAGTGGCAGACAACAGAAGACCAATGTTGTCTCTAATCGTTTTTAATTTAAAAAAGCAGCGTAAAATTGGTAACAGACTCACACGGAGCTGCGGCGTATTCTCGCTCGATCGATGGAGCGTAGAGGAAAAAGAGCGGTATGTTTAGGTGATGTTTTAATGATTACAGCTTCTATTCCATCAATAAGACCAGGACAACATGTTTTAAAAGTGATCTTGTGTGTCTCGAGTCGCACGCATAAGAGCGGTTAACGGAATGTGACGAAATACACATTTATTTGTTGTTTGTCAAGTTTTTCCGTGCTTTGAATTTCAAGTAGAAGATGAGGATCGTTTGCGTGACTGCGAGTCGTACCAGGGTTTCGTCTTTCAGAAATGTAAAGCCAACATACGGAACGTTCCCCGTTACGTCAAAATAGAATCCATGTTCCGTTACTGGTTATCTACATTAGCTTTGGGATGAAGTCCAGAACTAACGACTCAAACCTTTTTTTCCTGAATGGCTACATCACAAACTATAAGGGAAGATGGACTGCTCTTACTTATTTATTTTTTTCAGTCTTTCTGTTCTTCGGTCCTGTTTTGCTGAACTGTTACTTTGAGTTGCAGCATGGTGGTGTAGTGGTTAGCGCTGTGACCTCACACCTCCAGGGTACACTTACTTATTCTTCATATCCTGTACAGGGTGGCAGGAAGCAGGAGGTCCAGCCCGTGTTCAGATCATCACTGTGACTCTTTGAAATGATTGTCTCGCTCACATTAACAGATCTCTAAACTAAAGCTCTCCGTCTGTCTGTTTTGATGTGTCCGTCTCTGTCTCTTCCTAATGACGCTTTATACGACACACTGTAGGACTGGAGCTGCTCTGAAGTGTGTGAGGAAGCAGAGGTGACTGTTTGAGCTCTTTGATGTGTTATTATCGTGTTCGGTATCCAGGGTTTACTTTTAACTATGACAGCATGAGGAGCTCGAGGTTATTACGCCGAGATCCATCTCACATCGAACCGGGTAAAAAAGATTTTAAGGTGAAACAGAATTGAATAAAAGTTTGTTATTATGAAATCGAGTCAGTTCTGTTATTGTGCAACAGAATCCAGCTGATGAGTCTGATGAGTTAGCAAACAGCTACGCAACACACACACACACACACACACACACACACAAATCTGGTTTAAGCAAAACTTCTCCAAGACGAGGTGCTTGAGTTGAGAGAAGTGGGGAAAAAGTCTGTGGCTGAGCAGGACTCGCTGAGAGAGAGAGAGAGAGAGAGAGAGAGACATGCTGACAGGGAGAACACCAGTCTCTAGCCCCGCCCATGTGATGAATATGTGAACAGGGAGGTGTGGTCTGTGTGACGGGAGTACAGAACATCTTGTTCTAGTCGTTCAGTTACTTTGCGCTTACACATACCTGAACCGTGTATTTTAATAAAGTATATCTGTACATTTTCTTATTCTAACACTTTGCAAATTGAACTAGGTTACCGATCAGAAGGTCATGGGTTCGAGCCCCAGCGCCGCCAAGTTGCCCCTGCTGAGCCCTAGAGCAAATTAAGGTTTTATGGTAAATTAATTAACTGTTCACTTTAAAAAAAAAAGAATGTAAAAAAAAGATTGAACACCACAAACCCTGTGTCACTGTCCCGAACGTCTCCATCCCTGATATTGTGTAAGAGAACGTGTCCTTCTTTTGCTCCGTGGAGAAAAACCTCAGCATGTACACAATGCACATCTGACCTCACAACGACACACACACACACACACACACACACAATTGCATAGCGCAAAAACAATTCAGTCACCTTTTTAATTTTATCGCTATCTACATCAGTGATTAAACGCCCGCGTTGATAGCGTTAACACGCTCGCGCGGCGTTTACATTCTGCTCGTTCTTACTGCATGAAGCAGCGTAGTGTTGTTTACATCTTCCTGCAGAAACGTTGATTGGAAACAGAGTAAGGACAGAATGTGACAAACACACACACACACACACACATTGTGATGTGATTTAAATGAAGATCAATGATTACATGTGCACAGACGATCACATACTGAATCAGTGTCGCAGGAAAAAAAAAAACAATGAGATTTACATTGATTTACACAATAAAAATCCATTGCACATGAAATACGAAAATAATGACCTATTAACTGCGTTCAGCATTTCCGAAAATAAAATTGTTTATGTGCTTTTAGACATTATTATAGTGCTGTATTAGTGCAAATATTTTTTAATGCTTAGTGGAGGGAGGAAAAAATGCATTTTAGAGCCCCCTGCTGCCAGAGAGGTGAATTACAACCTCTGAGAAAACTTAGATTTTAAAAATTAAATAAAGTAGATAAACACCTTCTGCTCTCAACAATATGCAAAGTATCAAAGATTAATCAACACAAACACACAAACTCTGGTGTTTTAAAACTGTAAATACATCACTAACATTAACATCATTACTCATAATGTTAGCATGTTGCTAGCTGATGCGCTTTTCCTCAGTGCTAACATGAGCTTAACGAGAGACTTGCTAGTCAGATGTTTGGCGTTAAAGTCTAAGTAGGACGTTACCTTGATACCGCTACAGAATAACAGAACACATTCCTAAAAGTAAACGCTCCCTTTATTTCTCTATATAATCCCTGGCTACGCTAATGCACTTATCCCAGTGTTTCACTAGTGCTTGGACACCATCACGGTAGTGAGCCATGATCGCAGCGCCTGCTTCGTCACATCGTCCTCCTGTTGATTATCTACTCCAACACAGTGTTTGATTCCTTACTTAAGCTTAATTAACTGTGTTGTTTTGGGTTTCTTGGAAACTTTGTGCTCTTATGATGTCCTTAAGTCGTGAAGACACCTGAGACGACGCGCACTTTGCTACGCTAACTCAGGCTTTTAAAGGCTTTAATGTGAGTCGGCTGCAGGTCCTGTACTGTACAGATCTATTCCCCCGTGTGATGCTCCTGTGGGTCACATGACATACCGTGTACATTAAAGATGCGGAGGCGGTGACCGGGTTACACAGTGCATCGCCGTATGGAACAAAAGTCATGTCTTTACCCTTGAGGACGCAGAGCATCGAGATATCTCAGCGTGCACAAATAGCCGGAACAATTAGGTACGGTGCTGATAACAGCAGGAGATCAGCAGAGAACTGGCTGAGTACTGAGGTATAGGATGTGGTTCTGACACGCAAGAGGGGTGTACTCTGGAAAACACTTGTGTACAAACTACATTTTTATAATATAAAAATATAATCTTGGTGAGTGAGTGAGTGAGTGAGTGAGTAAGAGGTAAAATATTGAATCAAATCAAGTAAATCTAGCCTTAGTTCATTGGTTAGTGTTTCCAGGGTCTGAGCACTAATTTTCAGTCATGTAGGTAGAAGATGATTTTATAACAACTATATTATCAGTCCTATGAAATAATAAAAAGTTAAATAAGATAATAAAGTAAAGTTTGACAACATGCCAGGTTTAAAAAAAAAGTGTGTAAAGGAGGAGGGGGAGGAGGAGGAGGAGGAGGAGTAGGGCGAGGGGCACACTAACCATATAAATGTTTTTTCACAATGATAAATTGTTGAGTCAAAAGCAAATTTAAAAATAACAGAAGTTGACCAAAGTGTTATAAAACATTAAAATAAATAAACAAAAACAAATAATACATCAAAGAGATAAACATTAAACAGTTGCTGTGGGTAGTTTAAAAGTTGATAAAGTTGATAAAGTTGATAAAACAATAAAGTTGATTTGTTCTGCTGATTTGTCGCCTAAAATCCAGCAAATACTGCAACAGGACCAACAAGAAAGGATCGTAAAGATAAATAAATTTATAAATTAATTAATTCTAACAATAATAATAATAATAATAATAATAATAATAATCAGAGGTGGAAAGAATAATAAAATTTTGTACTTAAGTAAAAGTACTGTTACTTTAGTGAACTGTTACTGAAGTACAAGTAAAGTTACCCTTA
>JAOTQY010174647.1:0-12875 GCA_026413445.1 Dolichallabes microphthalmus | reverse complement strand
ATAGAAACAAGGGTGTCTCTATCATACCTAATGTACTCAATGGTGGTGATTTTGCCGATTTTAAAACACTGAAAACTAACTTAAAAAATAAAAACAAAGAAAAGGTGGTCGGAGCAGTCGTGACGGCAGCCGACCTCACCGGCGCCATCTTAGATTCCAACCGATTACCTTCAGTCTGCTTTAACACCAGCACAGTGTGTGATTCTTATAAGCTGTTTGTTGTGTCAGTGGTGTGCTTATTTTGTGCTGTGCGGTGTCATTGTGCCAGCTTTAGATTTCATAAGTTTCTTGTTTCAGTCTCAATTTTAATTTATTTTTAAACTCTGTTTTGTCCTTTCATTGGTTCATAATCACATCATGTACAATGTTTTCAGTACAGTAAAAATTACACATTGAAATGCTTTCTAGACCCTTGCACCAAAAATATTAAAATAACATTTCTTGTAAAATCTTCTAAAAGACGGTTAGACAGTAGCTTCAACATATTATAAACTAGTTTATACCAAAGTGCCTTTGAATTCTGAATGCTCATGAGTCTAAATGTGACTAGAAAAGAATAAGAGAAGTTTTTTTTAAAGAATGACCCTGCTGTGCCAGTATTTGTCCAGAAGTAAAGCTATAATGAAAGAAGTTGTTCATCCCTCACATTAACTAAAAACTGAAAACAAACACCAAATGGGTAGGGTATGAGGCTGCAGTAAACATGACAAAAATGAAACAGCTCTGGGGATATGATAAGGCTTAGGGTTACTGATAAGAAGATCAATAGTTCAAGCCCTACTTCCATCAGGCTGCCATTGTGGGACCTTTAGCAAGGCCCCAACCCCGTCTGCTCGAGGTGTATCGTATCCTGGCTAACCCTGTGCCTTGACTCCAGCTTCCCAAGCTTGAATATGTGAAAGGCTTGATTTACTTAAAATGGCAAAGCACATATTACATCACTGTATTTAAACTTCTGAGAATACATCTATCAGGTTACCTAGGGGAAACATTGAACTTGAGCCATTATTTTTTTTTTTATTAGGAAGAATGTAATTACCCAGAAATGGCATGAGCATCCAAACATGACAAAGATACTGTTTTTTAATTTAGCATCCTCGCCCATATTATGTTTGTTGAATTTCTTCTTCATGCAGTGTTAATCATAGTGATCCAGCTGTAATCTGTTTTAAAACTGATCCAACAAAGTGTTTGTGGGCTGAGACAGGAACACCTAAGGGACGAAGGGCTGGGGCAGCCATTTGGGCTTAATTAGACCGCCTGGTACTAATTAGGCAAAGGTTAGAAGATCTAAAAATGAAACTGCAATCATTTGATCATTGCAGATCTTAAACATGCTAAACAGACATAACATCTCAAGAATATTTCAGAACTAAATTCATTGTGGAGAAATGTATTAAAAGTTAAGAGCTGGCAGGAAACGCCTCGGGTTACTTTGCTGTAACCCTGTTCCCTGAAAAGGCGGGAACGAGATGCTGCATGAAAACGCTATGGGAACATCTTTTCATGTTGCCGGTTGTGAAGCATGTGTGTATCAAACACACAAAATTTTAGCTTATATAACCTCAGTCAGGTGACGTCATCTGATGAGATGCACCTGCAGGTTATAAATAGGGGTAAAGCAGAAACATTCCTCAGATCTTATTGTCTTCAGACCACATTGTGCACGTGTGTAAACAAGAAAGTCAAAAGCAAATTAAAAGCAAATAAAAAAGTGTTTAACTCACCGATATAATGGCAGAGTTTAGAGTGAGATGCCCCCCTGAGAGTGAGATGACGTCACCTGACCGAGGTTATATAAGCCAAAATTTGGCGTGTTTGGTACACACATGCTCCACAACCGGTAACAAGAAAAGATGTTCCCATAGCGGTTTCATGCAGCATCGAGTGTAGCCTTTGAAAGGGAACTGAGTTTACATGCTGATAAGATCTGATAAGCCATCACTTGCAATGAGAAATTGATTTGACTGCTTTTGATCTTTATATTAAAGGTTTAACAGTTTTCTGCTAGTAATCTTTGTCCAAAGAACAGAGCTGTGGTGCTATAGAAACTACAATTCTGGTGTAAATGTTTGCTTTAACAGTGTATTTGCTTTTTCTTTTGTGTATTTTTTTTTCTGGCTCATTGGCATCTCTGAATAGCAGCAACTCTGTCCTTATGTTTTATCCTCCTGACCTTACTACCTTAGTCTGTGCCTCTACATTCACTCACTGGCCTTTTATTAATAAATGTCCACATCTGACCCCTGTCTTTCTCTTACCTGCTACAAACAAAAATAAACAAAACAAAAAAAACAAGCTTCCTTTATCTCACATTCTGTGCTGGTGTGCGTTTTGTCAGAGAAAGTCTGAATTTAATCTCATTCAAGGCTGTTAATTCTCTGGACATGCCTCCTACCACCATTATCATATTTGTTTAGACATGCTCATGGTATTCCATTCATTTTCTCCCGCTCACTCCAATTTTTCCTTGCCTGTCTCGCTCTTTCTGTGATAAATAGCCCCATACAGGGTGTGTAATAAACACAGCCTTTATTATTAGGGAAGTCATTGTTATCCTCACGCTGTCTGTGTCTCCGTCATCTGTTGCTGGTATTATTATTATTTTTTTATTGGATTGCAATGGCTTTTCTACACTTCTTCAATTAAGAGAGTGTATTATTTCTTTCTGGGCTTTTCTCAATATGCTGTTTATAAAAGGATGTGGGAGGTCATTTGGGCTCAAATCAATTGCTCAACAAACAACACATTACTTCTCTCTCTCTCTCGCTCACACACACACACACACACACACACACACACACACACACACACACACTAAATAGCAAATCACTCTCTTAGCTTATTCTATAAATTAATGTTCAGTATTTAGGCTTTTCCCATACTGAAGTATGGGGTGTATACTAAAACATATCCTTTTTTCTTAAAGGTATATCACTTCAGTTATATGTACTTCAGTTAAGTTCTGTTAAAGTTTGAATAATGCCAAAAGAAATGTCCCTATGAGTAGGGTTAGTATAAATAAATTATGATAATGTATTGTTTACGATGGATATGTAAGTTCAATTTATGTTACATCCTTGGTTTTATACCTGTTTAGTGAACAGATTAATAAATCCATCGGAGGTGAAAGGAAAGTAAGTGCATTTACTTTGTTACTGTACTTAAGTATGTATTTCACATATCTGTAGTTTTTCTAGAGGATTTGTTTTACTTCTACTCTACTTCATTGCACACCGTTTGAGTTTACCTGTAACTTCACCAACAGTATATTGATTTTATTTTTTACAGTAAATTGCAATAGCACCCCCAAGTGTGCTACAGCATTGTTGTTTAATCTACTAATGAGATATGTATGTTGGTATTGTCACGAGCCAGCTCCGTCGTACAAGCACCTCGCAATCCTATCTCCACTCCGGAGTTTTCTGCGCACCCAGCGCTCATTACAGCACACCTTTAAAAGCAAGCTGAGCGCACCTTTCTGTGCCGCAGTGTCTCGCTCGTGTGCCTTACGTCTTAATGTGTTATTGATTCCCTGGATTTTGACTCGTTGCCGACCCAGCTCCCCTTTGGATTTTCCTTTCGTCTCCCCCCCCTCCCCCCGTTTACCTTGCCAGATTCTCGGACTGATTTTACTGTATGACCCTGCCTGTATTAGGAATCTGATTCTGGACTCAGCCATAGCCCCTTACCTGGCAAAAGATGCTGATTCAAGCTCTTCGTTCCACGGTTAGTGACGCCCCCTCGCCGCTGCACAAGAATACTTCCGCCTCTTCGGAGGACCTCTCGCGACGCGCACTGCACTCGGACTCCTCAAGGAAATGAGTCAAAGTTCTCTGCCCTTCTCTCCTCGATCGCAAAGCGGACACACGTCAGGAATCCGCATAGCGCTTGGCCACGCTCCTCGCTACAACCAAGGATAATTCGTGCGCTCCACTTCCGGGTTCACGGAGGATTCTCTGACGTC
The DNA here is from genome assembly GCA_026413445.1 of Dolichallabes microphthalmus. NCBI lineage: Eukaryota > Metazoa > Chordata > Actinopteri > Siluriformes > Clariidae > Dolichallabes > Dolichallabes microphthalmus. The sequence continues at coordinate 8,908 of JAOTQY010174647.1, read as the reverse complement.
TTCGTTCGGTCCCCTACTTACGAGGTATTCCCCGAAGCATTCTGTGCACGCTTTGACTTTCTCCCTCACCCCTCACAGTTTGTGTGCACATACACACAAACTGACTCTCTCTCTCACTCACAAACACACACACGCACGCACGCACGCATGTCGCCCCCTCCTACTCGCTGACACACACACACAAACACACACACACACAAACACACTCCTCCAGTCACTCTTTATTTAACCCTTTAGTGCCCTAATAAATTAGTTTAAGAGAATCTGTGTCTGCTATTGGGTTCTTTCCTCTCCTGCCTTTTCCCCCCATGACAGTACACTGCGGCAATGACAGACCCGGCAGATACTTTTCCCTCCAGGTCGGGTCTTCACACCCAGCTCCAATCCAGGGCAAGTAACCGGTCCGAGTCTAGGCTTCGCCAGACGGTCGCCCAACAGGGTGCACTTAATAATTCCCAGCAGCAAAGCCTTCAACAGATATCCCAAAGTTTGTCACAGCTGTCAGTCCAGATTCAGCAGGTTTGTTCAGTGCTCCCATCTACACTCACACTGACCCCTGAGCATGGCAGGAACCTCGCCTACCCAATCCTCAACCCTACGGTGGAGACCCTGGCACCTGCTGCTTGTTTTTATCACAATGTTCTCTGCTACTTGAGCTCCAGCCCTCGGCTTTTCCGACGGAGCGCTCCAAGGGGGCATACTTAATCATGCTGCTTACGGAGAGAGCCCGGGAGTGGGGAAGGGCTGTCTGGGACGCTAGCGACCCTTGCTGCACCACCTTCAGCGCCTTCACAGAGGAGATGAAGAGAGTATTCGACCACTCCCATGTGGGAAGGGAGGCCACTAGGCAGCTTTTGGAGCTCTGTCAGGGTTCCTGATCCGCTTATGACTAAGCTATTGAGTTCCGAACCTTGGCAGCCGCCGCTCAGTGGGACAATCAGGCACTTTATGATACCTTCCTGAATGGGCTCTCTGAGCCGGTCAAGGACCAGCTGGTGTCTCAGCAGCTTCGTGAAGACCTGAACGGGCTGATGGATCTCGCAGGGTGAGTGGATTCACGCCTCAGGCGTAGACACCGCACCATTAGCCAGCCCGGGCATAGGGCTGGGACCTCTTCCATACTGACCATGCCAGTCATTGCTCCTGCTGAGCCCATGCAGGTTGGTCGACCCCGGATCTCGCCAGAGAAACGGCAATGCCAGATCCAGGCAGGAGCGTGCCTCTACTGTGGCCAGGTTGGGCACTTACGTCTTCAATGCCCATTAAAAAACAGGCCCCCCCAGTGAACCTAGGCACACTGGAGGGGCACACCCAAGAGCAGTTGCCTAGAGGCCAACCAGTCCTTCCCGCCATGCTCTTCCTAGACAATCAGCCCTACGTAGCCCATGCCCTCGTCGACTCCGGCTCCAACCATAATATGATCTGTGCCACAAAGGTCAAGGACCTACGTATTCCCACTATTCTCCTGAACGCACCATTGTCCGTCCACACCCTCGATGGAATGCCACTCCCTCCGATCATCTGACGCACCGTCCCGGTAACCCTAAAGATCTCTGGGAATCACTCGGAGGAGATCTCCTTTCTCGTCATGGATAGAGCTCAGTGCCAGTTGGTGCTTGGACGTCCATGGCTTGTTCGACACAACCCGCGCGTGGACTGGAGAAACAATGCCATACTCGAATGGATACTTCTCTGTCTGGCCTCTTGCCTGAAATCTGCTCTTCGTCCTACCATAGTCTCAGGTCGCCCTGAGGAGTGTCCCAATCTTTCCATGCTTCCTCATGACTACATCGACCTCAAGGCTGTGTTCAGTAAGTCTCGGGCCATCTCTCTTCCACCTCATCGTCCGTACAATTGCACTATTGACCTCTTGCGTGGCACTGCTCCAACTCGGGGTCATCTCTTCTCACTTTCCCAGAATGAAAGGAGGGCCATGGACCAATAAATTTCTGAGTCATTAGCCATCGGCATCAGTAGACCATCTTCATCACCCGCTGGGGCGGGGTTTTTCTTTGTGGCCAAAAAAGATGGCACCCTTCGTCCTTGCATTGACTACAGGGGGCTGAATGACATCACCATAAAAAATCGGTACCCGCTGCCCCTGATGTCCACAGCCTTCGACCTCCTGCAGGGGGCCCAATTCTTCACAAAATTGGACCTTCGCAGCGCCTATCACCTGGTCAGGATCAGAGAAGCGGACGAGTTCAAGACTGCCTTTAACACCCCATCGGGGCATTATGAGTATCTGGTCATGCCGTGTGGGTTGGCCAACGCCCCGGCCGTGTTCCAAGCCCTAGTCTATGACGTTCTCAGGGATTTTATAAGCATATGTGCCTTCGTATATCTAGATGATATCCTCATCTTCTTGCGTTCCTTGGAGGAACACAAGACACACGTCCGTCAGGTACTCCAGAGGCTGCTTGAGAACCAGCTGTTCATCAAGGCCGAAAAATGTGTTCCACAGCAGCACAGTCTCTTTATTGGGCTTCATTGTCGCCCCGTCCAGGATACAAATGGACCCTGCCAAGCTGAAGGCAGTCACTGATTGGCCTGCTCCAACGACACGCAAACAACTTCAGCGCTTCCTGGGGTTCGCAAATTTTTACAGGCGATTCATCCACAACTATAGTTTGGTAGCCGCCCCACTCATCTCCCTAACTTCAGCCAAGACCCCGTTCATTTGGTCGGAGCAAGCGGCCAGGTCCATTCTGGTTCTGAAGAGGCGGTTCACCTCGGCTCCTGTTCTACTTCAACAGGACCCATGCCATCAGTTTGTGGTCGAAGTAGATGCCTCTGACTCGAGCATTGGAGCGGTTCTGTCCCAAAGGTCGCCCAAGGACAACAAACTGCATCCGTGCTGCGTTCTCTCCCACCGACTTTCTCCTGTCGAGAGGAACTACAGCATTGGCGACCGGGAGCTACTGGCCGTCAAACTCGCTTTGGAAGAATGGAGGCACTGGCTAGAGGGCAGTGAAATCCCATTCCTGGTTTGGACGGATCATAGGAATCTGAAATATCTATAGACAGCCAAATGCCTAAACTCTCGTCAAGCAAGGTGGTCCCTGTTCTTCTCACATTTAAATTTCTCCCTGTCCTACCATCCAGGACCTAAGAACACAAAGCCGGATGCTCTCTCTTGCCATTTCATCAACGGCCGGGCCCCTCATATACACCAGAAGGCAAACTCTTCGTTCCAGAGGCAGAACGGTCCCACGTTCTGGAATGGGGACATAGCTCGAAACTGGCCTGCCACCCCGGCGCGGCACGCACGCTGGCTTTGGTTCAACAACGGTTTTGGTGGCCCACCATGAGAGAGGACACTCGCCACTTTGTAAATGTCTGCGACTCTTGCGCCAGAAGCAAGACCAGCAATAAATGGCTTCCTTAGACCTCACCCGATTCCTCGCAGGCCCTGGTCCCACATCGCCCTTGATTCCATCCCGGGACTCCCCGACTCGGAGGGTAACACCTGTGTGCTCACGGTGGTGGATCGCTTTTCTAAGGCAATCCACTTCATTCCACTATCTGGACTCCCTACAGCAAAGGAGAAGGCCGAGCTCTTAATCATGCACGTTTTCCGGCTTCATGGACTCCCCACAGACATCACGTCGGATCGAGGTACTCAGTTCACTGCCCAGTTCTGGTCTGCCTTCTGTAAGTTAATTGGCGCTACTCCCAGCTTATCTTCCGGCTATCGCCCGCAGACAAACGGCCAGGTGGAGCGAGCCAACCAGGACCTAGAAACGACCATTTGGTGCATGATCACAAAGGAACCCCATTCCTGGAACCGGATGTTACCATGGATCGAGTACGCCCACAACTCCTTACCCACATCAGCCACGGGTCTCTCCCCCTTTCAGTGCTGCCTCGGTTATCAGCCTACTCTGTTCCCGTCCCAGGAGGTGGAGGTGGAGGTCCCTTCAGCTAAAGCCTTTATTCATCGAAGAACATGGCTGAAAGCAAGATCTAGGACTCGCCGGACCATTTCAGACTTCAAACAACAAGCTGACCGGCGTCACTCCAGGGCACCGTTATACCGTGTGGGTCAAAGAGTGATGCGGTCATCCCACTACATTCCCCTTAAGATGACCTCTCACAAACTGTCTCCCCGATTCATCGGCCCATTCACTATCACCAGAATCATTAACCCCTGCACCGTCAGACATCATCTGCCTTCCACCATGCATCGGATAAACCCTTCCTTTCAAGTATCCCAGATAAAACCTCTGGCCTCATGCCCACTGAATCCACCCACCCGCCCGGCTCCTCCTCGCCGATGGTAGTGAGGCCTTCACCATACGCAAGTTTATGAAAGCCAGAGGCCTCCAGTACCTGGTCGGATTGGGAGGGTTATGGCCCTGAGGAGAGGAGCTGGATTCCTTGCAGATTTATCTTGCATCAGTCCCTTATCGATGACCGTCAACACCCCAACGCACCGGCCATTCCGCCAGGTGGCGTCCGTAGGAGGGGGGGGGGGGTACTCTCACGAGCCAGCTCCGTCGTACAAGCACCTCACAATGCTAACTCCACTATGGAGTTTTCTGCACGCCCAGCGTTCATCATGGCACACCTGGATCTGATTAAGCATCATCCCTAGGCTTTAAAAGCAAGCTGAGCGCACCTGTCTGTGCCGCAGTTTCTCACTCCTGTGCCTTACGTCTTAGTGTGTTATTGATTACCTGGATTTTGACTAGTTGCCGACTTGGATTTTCCTTTCATCTTCACCTCCTGTTTACCTTGCCTTATTCACGGACTGATTTTCGTGTATGACCCTGCTCAGATTAGGAATCTGATTCCGGACTCGCCCGTTGGTTTTGTTCGTTCACGCGGCTGGATCTTCTGGTTATCGACCCTTACCCTTACCTTTCCATGGTTAGTGATGCGCCCTCGTCGCTGCACAAGAATACTTCCACCTCTTCGGAGGACCTCCTGCGATGCGCACCACGCACGTACTCCTCAAGGAAGTGAGTCGAAGTTCTCTGCTCTTCTCTCCTCAATCACAAAGCAATCTATCCATCTGAGGATACTTCGTGCGCTCCACTTCCCGGTTCACGGAGGATTCTCTGACGTCTTCGCCTGGTCCCCTAGTTATCATAAACGTGGTCACAAGGTATTCCCTGAAGGATTCTGTGTACGCATTGACTTTCTCTCTCTCTCCCCCCACACCACACACATACACGTGCTGCCCCGCTGCTGCGCGCTGACTCTCTCTCTCTCTCACTCACACACAAACACACGCACACACACACTCTGTTTATTTAACCCTTTAGCGCCCTAATAAATTCCTTTAAGAGAATCTGTGTCTGCTATTGGGTTCTTTACTTTCCTGCCTTCCCTCGCCCCCCGACAGGAATGTACAAATGTAGGAACACTACTAGTAAAAAGTTTGGACACACCTTTTCCTTCTGTGTTTTTAATATTATTATTATTATTATTATTATTATTATTATTAAAATTGTACAATACTACTGAAGCCATGCAAAGTATTGCATAACACATATGAAATTATGTTGCAAAAAAAATGTGTTGAACAACTCAGACTATGTTTAATATTTCAGATTGTTGTACAGTAAGTAGCTACAGTACATTTAGGGTTGATGACAGCTTGGCAAAAGCATACAGTAGCATTCTCTCAACAGATTCACAAGGTAATCAGCTGGAATGTTTTTTTTTATTCACAGGTGTGCCTTGTCAAGAGTTAATTTTGGTATTTATTGCCTTCTTAATGCACTTTAGACCATCAAGTATCATGTGCAGAGAAATTGTTTGTATAGCGTCAATAGCCCTATTAGTGCTACTACTACAACTACTGTACAAATCTATCTTATGCCAGTAAACACTTGGTTAAGTAAAAAGAAAAGACAGTCCAGTCATTACTTTAAGAAATGGAGGTCAGACAATTAAATAAAATTCAATAACTTTGAATGTGTCCCCAAATGTTATGGTGAAACTGCAAGTCATGAGAACCGTCCCAGGAAAGGAAGTCCAAGCGCTACCTCTGCTGCAGAGGATAAGTTTATTAGATTCTAGTAGTTCAAGAGGCAAAAATATTTCAACATCCACTGTTTAGAGGAGACTGTGAGGAGACAGTGTCAGCAAAACTGTCCTTTGGCATGACGAGTACAATTTTTTTTTTATTTTTGGGTAAACATACTGAACTGTTTCTAAATGTGTGGTTTCCACTATGAAGCAATGGTATAGGTGCAATTGTGTCACTGGTGGTGACTTAGTCAAAATTGAGAACACACTTACCACAGCATTTTGCAGGGACATGACTTTCCATCTGGCTTGCAGGGGCTTCTTAGATCATCATTTGTTTTCCAGCAGGACAATGATTCTAAACAAACCTTTAGGTTATGTACTGTAAGTGTAAGTGATTAGAGTGCTGCATCAGATGGCCTGCCCTCCACAGTCCCGCAATCTTAATGCAATTGAGATGGCTTGGTTTGGGAGTTGGACTGGAGAAGGAGGGGAAAACCACCAACAAGTACTCAACACCTCTGGGAACTTCTTTAAGATTGTTCAAAAAAACATTTCAGGTGACTACCACATGAGGTTGACTGAGAGAATGCCAAGTAAGTGCAAAGCTGTCATCAAAGCAAAAGGAGGCTACTTTGAAGAATCGAAAATATTTTTTTAAAAATATATTTTCTTAACTACATAGTACCATTTCTGTTCTGTCATAATTCCAGTGTATTCAGTATTAATACACAATGCTGAAAACTGTATGTAAAAGTATCATTAAGTAGTTGTAGGTGAATAAAATGTTACAGAGCACATACATGCACACAATATTAAATTAGCATTTAATAACTTCTGAAGTTTAAACAATTATTGTTAATAAAGCTCTAAAATGTAATCATTAACATTACAGAGTGACCAAGCTAAAAACAAAATGCCCTACACATACAAAAATATATAAGACCGAAATGAATTATAGAAATTATATAACCATGCAGAGAGAGCTTGGGTTGTATCTAATTAATGGACTTGGATAAAGTCTATGCTTTTTGTTGAAAATAAAATAAAGACTGTTGGAATAAAACAGAAAAGACTTATTGTGGATCTTTGAAACAAAGCGAGCAAAAAGGGGGGGACAAACAGTTTCAGCATCTTTTAATGTAGGATTAAGAGCGGCGTGAGCTGTTCTGTTCACAGATCATAGAACTTTGTACAAGTGGGAGTACAATTATACTTTAAGCCCTTTGTTGAGACGGAGCATCTGTCTTTATGGGAATTTTGGCCACACTGCATGTATATTAATTAAAGGGGATTATTTTAATTAGACAGCGCCGAGTCTTCTTTAGAATAGCAATGACTTACAGTTCTATAAGAAAGTTTGAGCACTCATTGCTGTTTTGTTATGAATTTTATTAAATTTTTTCCCTGCCAACATTAACAGTATTTCTTTTTAATATTTAGCATTTGCAAAGATTTGAATACATTGTACTTAACACATCTTTTAACATATCGTACAGCTTGTAAACACAATTTCCTGCCAGCTTTTAACATTTAATGAATTTCTGCACAATGAATTTAGTTGTGGAATATTCTTTGGTTGTTATGTCTGCTTAGCATGTTTAGGATCTGCAATGATCAGCGTTCAAGCCAGGAGACTTTAAGAACCATTCCAGAATCTTCAGCTTGTGTAGTTCACAGCGGATTTTAAGGTAAATTTTGAATAACTTACTTGAATTATTGTGTCTCACTTGCTTCTATTATTTTATGAAAGTTGCTAGAATGTGTTTCTTTTATCGGTCTGATCAACTCCTCTTTTAACACTTGCTGGCAGACAAAACCAAAGCATAAAAGATTCGCTTCTCTGTTTAACACTTTGCAAATGGTTCCTTACATTAAATGCTGCTGCTTCATTTCCGAACATACCTTTGGTGCTTGTGGCAAAATATTTCAATTTCTCATGTCATCAGTCCACTACACTTGTTTCTACAATGGCACTGTCTCAATGCCATTTTGCATGACTCAGACGATGAGGTTTCTTTCTGATGGCATCTTCCATGCACATCTTACGGAATGAGAAAGTGCTATGACATTTTCTTACAGCATCTTTCTGCTCTATAGGCATTTGATTTATTATTTTTAGATCCTTGTTCTGTTGTGTAGAAAAGGCTGTGGCAAGGGAAACCCATAGTAGGAAAACAACCAAACAAAAATAGAGTAACAAAGCAGTTCTAGATGTATATATTATTAAAAAGTCTATGTGTGCTTTCTGTAGATTTATAAACAGAATTATACTAACCGTATGTTTCATTACGATGGTGTGAAGTCATTTGATACTTTTAATTCCCTCAAAGTAATGAGGCAACATTTAATCTGTGCAGATCTAAGCACTTTGTCGCAATTAAAGGAATGGCCTATTTGCTTAAACTCCAGATGTCTTGTTCTGGCTAAATCTACAAGATGTGTGTGTTTGGTTTTACCACTGTTATTGTAAGAAAGCACACACTACTGTATATAGACTCATGTACATATTTTTGTTACTACAGAAACAGTGATGGGCTTATTGCAATGATAATCACTGTTCTACTCTCAGAGCTGCTGGTAAAGAATTTTTTACAAATCTGAATTCAGAGCTCAGTAGAACCGCAGTATACAATATTCATAACACAAATGTTTTGTGATAAATGCAGTAGGCTGAAAGGAGGACAGCTGTCTTTAATGGTGTATACATTCACAGCACAAGTTCATCTCCAATAATTGTCATGCATCTGGGCCCGGTTTCTCGAAAGCTTCTTAACGCTATGTAGTTCTTAAGTTGTATTTGGGAGCGATACAGCGTGGTGTTGTGTTAAACTGAAGACGGCGCCATCCGCGGAGCCGTGTGGTTTATGTACATTTTTCCTTTAGACAAAACTTCAGCCCTTTTCATATTTTGTCTGAACTGGATATT
>JAOTQY010174380.1:0-12963 GCA_026413445.1 Dolichallabes microphthalmus | reverse complement strand
CCACTGTGTGGCATCTCCCCTTCTTCTTACAACACTCAACAGACGTCTGGGGACCGAGGAGACCAGTTTCTCAAGTTGAATGCTTTTCTCTTCTAGGCTATTGTTTTGATTTATTAGTGGAATATCGGGGGTCCATATAAACGCAGCTCGTTGCTTGGGGATGTTTTTCACGCTTACCATGGAAGGACTTGAATTTCTGTTATTTTAAACCATTCTGTCTATTCAAGAGGAATCATAAATTAAAGCTTAAGTGAGGTTTAAAGTCTATTTCATCTTTTACTTCATTTACAAGTCACAACTAAATGTTTTTGATTGTTTTTATATGATTATAGTGTGGGAAATTGGTAATATTTTTGGGCAGATTATCTGCATTTACAGTATGTTATATCCTTGAGAAAATGTGTTTCGCAATACAAATTTTCACCTTAAGAACTCGACATTGGACTATAAATAATGTAACCTGTTAACAGCTGTATCACAGATAAGCCCCAAAAAAAATCAGGCCACTTCTTCCCCCCATCTAACCGCGTCATGGTTAAAGAGGATGTGAATAAGAACGAACAGGACGCGTGTGGCTCAAAGTTCAACGGCCCGCTCGTGTCCCTGGACGAGCAGAGCAGGATTTTCCGCCGTTCGACCCACCTATGCTAATCTCCGAGTCCGGTTTCAAGTCCGTTGGGAAAGCAGGGATCACACTCACCATCCAAGTGAGGATCAGTTCCAGGGTCTGCTTTCTTCTACACAGACGTCCTTTAACAAATAAACACCTTTGTCTTGTGATTCCAGCTGAGGACACGCAGGTCACGTAGTTTTGTGTTTTCAGGTGACTCAATCATTTCCAACTTCATAAACACGAGCAAGTTTTTGAAACATCTTGGTTGCAATTTAACTTTACCTGGTTATACATAAAAAAGACATAATGACTAACAGCCCGTGCTGTTTGCTGCTGGGAACTAATCTTGATTAAACCTGATACTTGGAAACAAGGACATTGAAAGTTTTTTTTTTTTTAATCAGACAAGCTGCCACTTCATTATTTATTTAGAAAATATTATAAACTTTGAAATAAATGAGCAAACTCCTCAAAACTAACAAGACTTCAAAAGACACCCTGCCTAACCTACTAGCTGATCCTGAACAAATCTAGGATACTACAATACGACGCTGGTACACTCCGAGAAACCTCATGTGACCAGCCTAATTCATAGCATGTTTTCCAAATTAAGCCTCTCCAAAAAGGCAGGAAGATCCTGATCCAATTTCTTGTAAGGAAATCTCATTAGTGATGCTCCAGGGCTACGACATTGGGCCTTAATTACATTCAAAGTGAAATGAAAATCTCTTTAAAAGATCATCGGATGTGTTTATTCGCCATTGCCGGTTACTGATCGCTTCTCACATGCGGTAAAATTGTGGAGTTAACAGGAGCGACTTTTTGTATCGTTCCGTGCAGTGAAGACACAATCCAGCGATGAGCAAAAATAACTAATACATTTGGAAAAATATCACAATACAATACGTGACAGGGCGCATAATGCAAACCTAAATCAGCAAACCAGCAAACCACACGCCGTGCAAAACAGGAAACGTTGCACAACTTCGTGCTTGTGAAAAGCACATGCTCCTAATATACTGTAGCTGCGTGTTTCACCCAAGCTCGCAGGTTTCACTCTTTCCATTAACACCACATAGGATCTTATGTAACTAAAAAAACAGCCCACCCAGGAAACACGGAGGACTCGTTTCTACTTTGTAGTTTCCAATACAGTGGTGGTACAGTTTTAAACTTGCACAGGAGTGTATAATCATCATCACAGGTTCGCTAATGTTAAAAAATAAATAAATAAAAAGATACAAAGGTGGTGTGGTGGCATAGCGGTAGCACTGTGGCTTCACACCTCCAGGATCGAGTCCCGTCTCAGGTCTGTGACTGCATGTTCTCCCTGTGCTTGGCGTGTTTCCTCCGGAGATTAGGCTAAATGGCGTTCCCAAATTGCTGAATGAGAAAAAAAAAAAAAAAAAAAAAAAAAGGTGTGGTGTGTGCATCATCTGCGATGGATTGGCATTCAGGCCAGGGTGTACCCCACCTCGTGCCCAAAGTCTCCCCATGGACAGTACATAGGGTGATCCTGTATAGGATAAAGCGGTACAGAAGAAAAATAAATGCTGAATGGAGAAAAAAAAATACTCACAATCCAGTGTGGAAAAATGTATTACGAAATACACCCTTATACAAAAGTCTCTTTGTGCATCCTTGTTCATGCTATATTTACATGAGTAACAGATTAACCAGGTAAGGGATTTTAGAGAAATCCACAGGAATTAAAGCTGTACATGGACATGGTGCAACCCCAGCAAGTGCAAGCTGACACTGGCCTCACAGCTCCCTCAACATACGTTTGTGTGTTTCACGCCCCAGCTGAACAACCCATCAGATATGCGTTTTTTATACTTTAAACTTCCTCTATTTGACTCCTCCCCCTCCAAATGCACTGCTTCATGGTGTATACACAGTATATGGGCTACTCCTGAGCCCCGCCCCTTCAAAGAACAGCAGAGCTGAGCAACAAGTCAGGGGAAGGCAGGGATCATCTTATAATCGCGATTATTTCACGACTCCACAACTATTTTTGCATTTATAATAGAGATGCACCAGTTGATCAGCCAGACCAGGAGCTGACTGGATGGTGAAGGCGCAGAAGCTTCTGATCAGCCATTTTCTCCAAACTCTGCCACAGAATTAGTATTAAACCCACTCATTATACACGCTTACACCAGCACTAATTAGTAAAAAAAAAAAATAATAAAAATAAAATAAAATATATATATTTTTAAAAACGCGTGCTTCAGAGGCCTTCATGCCAAAAGCCTTTTGCTTTAGAAACCAAACACCCCCATGTGCATGCAGCCGCTCTACCCACGCACCCATCAATTTCGAGACTGGAGGCATGCGGGAAGATAAAACCCCACTGTTCCTTTATGATCCTACAGGTGGCGCATCCTGAGCTATTCAAACATTTTCATCCTGTGTTGTAGGAGTGAATTATTTGCCAGGTTTGTTTAGAAATAATAATTATGGCGGATGACAGACACATCCCGCGCAGCTAAATATTAAAACTCTTGTATATGAAGTTAGTTTGTATTGACTTAATGCTGCACTTGGATTTTAAGAGGGAAAAACTAAATGCTATAAAATCGTGAATTGCACTTTTTATAAAATCGTGAGTCAGCACTTGGGTATCGTGACAACATCGTATTTGGGAAGTGACTGGTGATTGCCATCAATAGTACTGAGTACTGCCTCAGAGTGGCGCAGTGGTAAAGTGCTGATTGGCTGAGCTCTCTCAGAGGGGAGGGATGAGAGGTACTTCGTGCTCCCACATTAATCATGGCTCTAAAGCCAATCAGGGGCGTCTGTGAGCTCACGCAAGCGGAAGGAGTGGATAACGCTGTCCTCCGAGTGTGTTACGCCGTCCCCAACGGTGCGTGAGCGAGCAGGTCGGCTGGCGTCACATGGTTCGGAGGAAACACGTGGTAGTCTTCGACCCTCCCGGCTGAGTGGTAGTAGTAGCCTTAATGTGGGAGTCCCCTAGTGACAGGGAGGAATTGGACACAACTAAATTAGGAAGAAAATCTGGAAAATAAATAAATAAAGTACTGAGTACTACAGTTAACACTAACCAGTTTACCTAGTACAGACTTTCCTTCATGTTGCTTTCAATTCTCAAAAAAATCCTGTTATGTGAATATGTGATTGTTCTTTATAGATTTCATAGATTAATAAACATTTTGCATGGAAGGAACATAGAATGTTTTCTAATTTAACGCACAAATCATGACGACACAAAAAAAAAAAAAAGTGGCAGTGTGTCCAACATGCCTCTGATTTCTTAAAGTCAACCTATTATGCAAAATTCACATTTTAATCATTTTTAAACCCTCAGATGGATCTCATGTGTGGGCAGAAGCAAAAAATTATAAATCGCTGCATATTTTCAAATGTTAATTCATGTCGGTGTGGTGTAGAATTATCTGAAGATTGGTTTCAGGATTCAAATGCCGCTGACTTACAGTAAACAGTTACCTGAGTTGGTGTTGTGAGTGTTGATCAGGGCGGTGCCTTAACCAGCTGCTGTTAAACACTAGTGCGGGTTGCTTGTGAAAGAATATTTTACACACACACACACACACACACACACACACACACACACACACACACACACACACAAAACTTATGCTGTATTTTCCCAGATAAAATCCTTTATCTGGGGGTGGGGGCAATTACTTTTGACTTTTAGGCCCAGGTAGGTTTGGACAACCGCATTTTGAATTTCCTTAGGTTATCTTTGTGTAACAATAACATTAGTTTGATCTGAATCATTTAACTGTGACTAATAAGCAAAAAAAAATAAAAAATTTAAATAGGCACTGTAAATATCATAGGTATATCCTATCTAGATGGACATGTTGGAAAACATTCTGTCATGTGAGAGAAGCATGTGAGAACTTACAACATTACTTGGTGATTATAAAGGTCAAAGCATTGTATGGATTTGTTGCTATGACAACAGTGCGTACAAGTCTGAAGATATCCCCATATCAATTAGAATAACAGGACAGAAAATGATTACTTAACATACATACACGAAAACCACCCGGTTTGCAATTACACTTTTCGCGTTGTAACTGGAACATCATCGACAGCGCTCGTTACAGTGAGACGCTTTTTGAAGAGCTGAACTTCGGATTAAACGCAGAGGATGCTATCCAAGGGAGTTGTGATTGTGCACGAGGCTGCACGTCTGCCCATATCGGTCAGAAAAAAATTCTTTTTGAGGTTTGAAAGTGTCCTCCTATAGTCCTGATCTCACTTCGTCTGACTCGGTCAGAACGGCTCGCCAGAATGTTTGACTCGCCCTCCTTCTGTATAATTCTCTCTACAATTAATTAACGCACATCACCGTTTAGTTCAATTGAAATGACATTTACAATTACAAAACTGCACGACACTCAAAAACAAACATCAAGCTGTAAGTCAGTTTCTCTATACTGCTTCATCGATAGAAGGTCATGCTTAATGTACTGATGTTTAATCACTGCTTGTGTAAACACACCGAGACCATGTGACCTCCTACAACCGCCGTATTACTCAAACGCAGCTGTCTACAGTATTTGCATTGTACTGCTCGCTGAAATTTCTGAGTGAAAACTGTGAAACGGTCACAGTGCATTATGAGTAATACACACAGACAGCTATGGCGACTATGCCCTCTGTACACATACACACACAAAAAGAACAATCATCAACAAAACATGCCTATTCCCCTGCGGTGGTGGTGAAATGTAATTACCATTAAAGCATCTCTGGGATTTTAGTCCCGTTTCTAATATTTCAATGACTGTAAATGCACGTCTGGAAGACTTCTGCTGTGTTTTTACCTTTTATTAAAAATACCCAGGAGATATAACCCCAGCGAAAAGTCATAAATATATCCTAATCAAATGGACATGTTGGTAAAGATTCTCTTATATCCTGTGGGAATAGAGGTTCTGTCTTTATTTGTCTGCATTATGGGAATGCACTATTTTATCACCTCAAGCTTAAAACCGAGCTACTGCCTACAGGACAAAACATTCAGCTGATCATGTGAGAAAAGCAACACGTTCAAGGATGTTACACAAGCTCCTAGCCCGGCTTGCGTTTATGCCATGGTCATATGACGTACTCAGGATTAGGTACAACCTACAACAAGTGGTGGTTATAAAAGGTCAAAACATTGCGTTTGCATTAAGATGAGGCGTATGGATTTGTTGCTATGACAACAGTGTGTACATCATGCAGACATCCCCCACATCAATCAACCTGACAAAAGAAGCATTACTTATTTACATCCTGCACATACACCAACGCCTCTCAGTTTACAATTTCACTTTGCACATTATGAAATTTATTTATATTTAGAGACCAAGAACTATGACATCCGCCCTGTGTCATCATAGGAATTTAATTTTTTTCCATCATTTGCCGTTTTTTGAGGGACTTGACTCATGACAGGTTGACATCTGCTGCCATTAGGATGCATGAGACTCTGCGCCCGGGTGGTGCACAGGGCCCTCACACGAGATTTTAGCTTATAGCTCATATACACTTGATCGTATGCACACAAAACTCGGTACACATTTAGAGCACATTGAGCTGAACAACTTTCGCATTGCATGTCATGGGCTTAACTCAACAGGAAGTCAGTCAATTTGGGTCATTTGCAAAACGCACCGATTGGAATTCGATATTTTCCATACCGGTACCAAACCGGGCCCATATGATCTCAAGACATTGAGGATGCAAAATTGTAGTGGGATTTTTGATTTCTCAAACAGGTCAGCTGTGATGATGCTTCAATATTGAGTAACATCATACTGTGACGTCACATTGAGTGACATCATGGTATGATGCATTTTTTCCAGCATCTGGTGCTTTTCGGAGATCTAAACATAAAATTCCCCCCTTTTCTAAAAGTATGTCCTTATGGTATTGGGATGTCCCCTTTAAATGCATGTGCCCAGTGTTCCAATGTTATCCATGTCTTTCTGGAGCACCGGGGTGGAGATGGCGCAGGGTGCTTGGGCCTGCTCATTATTGCTTACAATTATAATTTATTTTGTAATTTGTATATCATAAAGTTTGTTTTTATATATACATATTTATTACATTTACATTTTATTCACACCACTATAAGTGTTTCACTGCATATCATTTTGATTTTGTGCATGGCTGAGTACGTGTGTTTGTAATAGAGGTTTTCTTATGGCCACACAGCTGTTTAGTCCCAGTCCACCCAAGTTATCATCACATTGTGCATGTGGAAATACGCTTACTTTCACTATGAAACATAGCTATGATTTCTAGGGTAAATTTTTTAACCCGTTGTTTTTTTTTTTATCTTTTTTATTTAAGTTCAGCACAGTACTTACTGTTTTCAATAATACATCAGACAGTTCTTTCCAGAAATTTCAAACCACCATAATAGTTTTCGGGACTTGATGCAGATCAATATTTTAACCCTTCTAAAATGGTAGTTTTTTTTTTTTTTCACATTTGTTATTCTGTATGAGACAAAGTGCACAAAATTTTAGCATCCACCTCACTGAACAGTATTTTCCAACCTAATTTATCCGTACTCCTGGTCTATGTTTTGTAAGAGAATTAAGACTAAGGGATTAAGATTCAATTATTTGTCACATGCGCCTTACAGCACAGTGAAAGGATTTTTTCACATCTCCCCGTTAGGAAGCTAGGGTCAGCGCAGGGTCAGTCAGGATACGGCATCCCTGGAGTAGATAAGCTAAATTGTCTTGCTCAAGGCCTCAACAGGGACAGCTTGGCAGTGCTTGTGCTTGAACCCCAACCTTCTGATAAGTAACCCAGAGCCTTAACCGTTGAACCACCACTGCCTGAAAATCTTATGAAATCAGTGCAATGGTAAGAACCATATCTGTACTGGGCATATGGGGGGGGGGGGGGTAATCACACCTGAGAGGTTTCTAATGAGCTCCCCAATTATACAGTGTAAATCATTAAATGAGAGCCGATTTAATTTCGTCTGAACTTGAAATGTGCGTAGTGGAAGTAAACACAGGTAAGTTTGTGTTGCTCATACTTTCGAAAGAGTGGGACAAAACTCTCCTATTAATGAAGACTTTAAATCCCAAGTGTTGTCCTATTAGTGTTTTGGGTTTAGAAGTCACTATATCCTATGGCGTAAATAACCATTTAGGATTTAGCCTCAACTCATACCACTTTATTTATATAAAATAAGTTTTTACTAGCTTATAAAAAAGTATAATACTGTATGTATATTTTATGTAAAAATCATAATAATGAAAATAAAGTCATTAAGGACCATAAATAAATGGTGGTGCTTTATTAGTCCAAGTAACATTAGTTTGAAAAATAAAAAGGATTTTTAATTGAAGTCAGCTAATGCAATTGAATAGGAATGAGGGGGAAAAAATCTTTGTGGCAATTCACATATCACCACACTTGACTTCAAAATGGACTTTTAAAAGATACTATTACATTTATAAGAAGAGTGGAGATTAAACGGTTACTCAGCCAGTGACCAGAACTGGTCAATTTTTTAGTTTGATTGCCCAGTGATCAGAAAAAGTCGCGTGTGCTCACAAACGCTCAACCCATGTGCTCACAGTCAGATTTTTGATTGATTTCGTTGATTTTTAAGTGAGAAAACTAATGTTTTAAGGAACGGGCTACATTTAATTAATCAGTAAACTTTTTTTTAAAGGTTTAAAATTGGACCATATAATATAAAGAGGTATCGTGAAAATATCGTATCAGGAGGTGATGATTCCCATCACAACACTTACTGACTCATAGTCATACCACTTTATCCTGTATACAGGGTCACAGGGAGTCTGGAGTCTATCCCAGCTGACTTAGGGCATGAAACGATGTACACCCTGGACGAGGTGCCAATCCATCGCAGGGCACAACACACACACACACACACACATGCATAAACACACTATGGGCAATTTGGGAAAGCCAGTTAGCCTAATCTGCAGGTTTTTGCACTGTGGGAGGAAACCGGAGAACCCAGAGGAAACCCACCAAGCACGGGGAGAACACCGCATGCACACAGACCCCGAGGCAAGAATCGAACCCGGAACTATGAAGGACCGAGGCGACAGTGCCAGCCACCAAGCCTCAAGTGTTATGCCTAGAGTTTAAATAACTAAAGAAATAAAAAAAATAATTAAAAAGCATGGGAAAAGACTTGTTCAGCAAGGTAAAAAAAAAACATGCCTTGTTTGTAGATTTTAATCTCCACACCTACAGATCTGGGTTTGTGTGTGTGTGTGTTAGTAATGATTAGTGGGGGGAAAGGCCACAGATAAACAGATCACCTGAATTTGAAGGTGTAAAGACGTGTACGTGTGGGTTCAGCTGTGTTTACATTCACACAGGTTATTATTATTATTATTTACATATTCAGAGTCAGATTCCTTAAGGAAAAGTTAGAGCAGATGATCAACAGCTGATAAAGACTGAGCTGGAAAAACACACACACATACATATATAAATAACGTTCCTGCCTTAGCGTGAGCACGCGCACAGATGTACGATCTAGGTGAAGCCTGTGAAACATCCCATAATAACCTACCAGGCTGTGATTCCCTTCCCTTCCCCTGGCTTCAGTGCGCCTCGGCGGAGAACATGTCTGCCCCAATCCTGCTCTTTAACTTTAAAAATGTCTTGTACGGCGGGAGCTGGGGTTGTTGTTACTGCTTCTTCGTCTTCTTCCTTTCCGGTCTCAGCTCCGAATGCTCAAGTCACGAGAATATACCGTTAACTGAAATCAGTTTCCGAGCACCGTTTACATAAACACTCTTTAGTGCAGTAGTATGCGGTTTTGGACGCGTCCCAAGATTCCTCGCTCGGCAGGAGTGAGGCTGTTGCCAGGGGGCGGGGCTTATTTATCTGTTCCAAACCGCTATGTAGAGAGGGAGAGTCCTTCGGTCCTATTTGCTCACTCGTGTAATGTAGGCGCGTTCACGTGCGAGAGCGCGCCTGGTGACGTGCGCATTCCCGGTGAAGAAAGAGAGAGAGAGAAAAGTGGGGGTGGTCTTCCTCACATGCTATATTCCTTTGGCCTGTTCAGTAGATGTCTCCCAGTTGTTGTTGTTGTTGATCTTTCGGCTGCTCCCGGCAAGGGGTCGCCACAGCGGAATATCCAGTCCGCACAACAACTTGGCACCAGTGTAACTATAAAATAAAGGCTTTTTTGTTTGTTTGCAGCGACGTCTTTTTTTCTTTTCTTTTTTTACATAAAAAATTAAGAATTCTGCTCCCATATATTCAAGCAACAGGTTGTGCAGATATTAAGTAAAAAAACACTCATGCTCATGCAATACTGCTTTAACGTAAAAACATTTCTCCCTCACTCATCATCTACAGGGTGGGTAAAAAGTAACTTACTGTAGCCAATATTTTCAAGATTTCTTGTGTTATGAGATTTCTTGTGTTAACGGTATTTGGCTGAGATAACATTGGCGACCTCATTGTCATGCGGGATGGTGCACCATCCCATTTTGCTCTTACTTTGCCTGCGTGGCTAGACCAGCATTTTCCAATATGCTGGCTATTACTACATATACGTCATGAATGGCCTCCAAGAAGTCCAGATTTCACTCCTACGCAAAGGAGGAGGTGTACAGCACAAAGCCTTGCACACTGGAGGACTTGGCGGCACGGATTCAGGAGGTTTCTGGATGACCAGATGCCATTTTGTCGAACATTATTTTATTTTGCTGAATGAAATACAGTGGGGCGACCCATTGGCCCAGTGGTTAGCAGCATGGTTTGCATGTTCTCACCGTGCTTGGTGGGTTTCCTCCGGCTACTCCGGTTTACTCCAACAGTTCCCAATTTCACCATGGTGCAATGCTTTGGCATCCCATGGTGTACCCCACCTCATGGCCAAAGTCTTCTAGAGAAGGCTCCAGGCCCTTGCAAGCAACAGGTTGTGCAGATATTAAGTAAAACCACACTCCTGCTCATGAAATACTGCTTTAATGTAAAAACATTTCTCCCTCACACATCATCTACAGGGTGGGTAAAAAGTAACTTAGGCAATATTTACGAGATGACCTGCAACTAAAATGGTTTAGAAGATGAATGAAAGATAAATGAGACATGCTTGCCTGACAAAATTTTGGTTAGCACTTTACACCTCCTGCCTTCCTTGGCCTATGGCCTTGGCAAGGAGTTTACTAATGAAAAACAATTTTCTCCATCAAGCTGGTTCTAGTTTCCTCAAATAGTGGTTAACAATAGGATAGAGCCTTGCTATGACCTTTTTCTTGGTCAAGATCTTGAAACATGACTTCATCATAACCAGCGCGATGAGAAAAGTTTCCAAAATTTCAATGAACACCTGTACACTGACTGTTGAGATAATGCCTGCCATCTCCCCTGGTCCTTTACCTGACATACAAACCCATATCATAAATGACTGGGGAAATTAGACTGGAAAAAATGAGCCGTCTTGATATGTTTCATTAAAACGGCACCAGATAAAAGTCCATCACCATCTCCTTGACCACTGCAGATTTGTAAAGTATCCAATCATATCTACTCTATGATTGCTCCCAGTTTGCACACTGTAACCTTGTTTCCGCTGATTTCTTTCAATTTTCTCACAAACATTTAGTAGAGTAACATTAGGTTGTGTTAAACCGACTAATGGTGCTATTCCAACTAAGACCATACAATCTTCTCCAAGTCAGACTAGCACACCCAGATAATGCGGTTGAGAGTCCAGCTACTCTGGCACATACTGTATACCCCAGTCACTTCGAGCTTCAACCCAGAATTGACCAAAAGGTGTAACAGCGTAAATGTATAATGGTAGTGTTGTCTGCCTTTGAATAGCACCATAAACCCAAAGGACAGCATGTATTTTATTTGTCCTAAAAGTAAAGTGTACAGCATGTATCAAATATGCAGCCCTATAAAGTTGTCCATGTTTTCACCATTGGACATGCAACCAATTTGTCTGAGACGTAACAGGTCAACTTGGAATTAAAATTTAGGTTAGATTAATTTTAGATTCAGTATTGGATTATCAAATTAGATTTCAGATTAACCTTTAGATGTTAAGATCAAAGTAAGGATTATACAGTATAGTGCAGGGGTGGGCAATTATTTTTCCCCACCAATGGCCAAATGAGAAGCAAAAAATATTGTAGAATAGAGTAAAGTAGGTTTTATTTTCTTAATTCCAAGCAACCTTAAAATGCCCGGGTCTGGTATAGTGTCAGCGCATGCCCATCCCTTATGAATTTTTGCCTTAACCAAAACCGGCAGCAGCTAAGTTGCATGTACGCCTGGGAGGCCGTTCGAAACTTGCTTGCGTCAGTGTAAATAAAGCCAGCAAAGTGAGTTTATGAACTTTTTCAGTCAGTGAAAGCTATTTCGAAAGAGCCAAACCACAATACCAACATTGCCTTCAACAGGCGTTCAACAGCTACAGTGGTGCTACTACTGTACGTGATTTTTTTTGCACATTTTATTTGGAATATTGGTAATATTGGTAATATTTCTGGATGGCTGGTGCAGATTATCTGCATTTACATTATTTCTTATTTAAATATTTAAAATAGGATTTTTTTCCCTCCAGAATAAATCACATTTGTATGCAGAGGTTATGCTGTACTTTAGATTTTGGGACTAGGGTGTAGATGTTGGGATCAAGGTTGAAAGTTCAAATTAGAGCATATGATTTAGATATATGTTTAGGTTTATTGTTAAAGATCAAATTAGAATCTAGAAATAAAGTTTTAATTTAGGATGAATGTTAAAATGTTAGAATTAGAATTAGGATTTACAGACCACCACCCCCCCCCCCGCCCCCACATACACACACAACAATTTAATAAACTGACAGCAAAACACATATCGTGTTATGCATACAGTATTATCTTATATTATCAAATATCGATAGTCTGAATAATGTAATAAAATCTCTGAGATATAAAGTTTCTATGGCCTTGCTATGGCCAAAAAATTTCAAGAGGGTTTGGATACAGACTGTTTGCTGGTCATGATATTGAGTTGATATGCCTTTTCTGGTAAAGGGTGTGGTCGGTATAGTGTCCTTCACCACATATAACAATGCAATGTCTCTTAGCTTTTTCCTGAGCTCTTGCTCCACTTCATTCATGCCAAGCTCTCATGAAAGAGAAAAAAACTGGAATGGTGAGAAGCACAGACAGAAGAAAGCTGGCCTTTTATACATAAAAAATAACAGCCAAGTGAAATGCAAAAATGCAAATTAATGGTAATTAACATGTACTGTATTGTAATTGTACATAATCAGTTATAGACAAAGAACAATGTTGGCAAGTGAGCCTGAGAGCGATAAGACAAATAACAAGGCGGGG